>JAVJIX010000071.1:0-137500 GCA_036785185.1 Paratrypauchen microcephalus
GGGAGATTGCATGGAAGAGCAAAATTTTACTTTGTCGTAGACATACCAAATTTGGTACACACATTCGTGACGGGGGTCTCGGTCAAAAAACTCAATGACGCCAATACGCCATGTCCCATCGTGTTGCCATGGCAACAGGCCAAACATCTGTCATCACCAATGAGACACCAGGCAAAAACTTTGTCGTAGCCAAACCAAATTTGGTACACAGATGCATCACGGGAATAGGAACAAAAAAATATATTAAACGGTTGCTAGGCGACCAACAGGAAGTTAGCCATATTGGCCTGAGCACGCGACCCGGAGTTGAAGGCGCATTTTCCTTTCCTCGTATTTTAACAAATTCCTCCTAGGGTTTTTGACCCAGACTCACCAGAATCGTGCTGTATCATCTAGACAAGTGTCACATTAAAAGTTGTTAAAAGCGTTCTAAAAGAGTGAACGGTGTTTCCGTGGGAAGAGGAACAAAAAATACATTACGCCATTGCTAGGCAACCAACCAGCCATATAGGATAAACCATGTGACCTGGTAGTGACGGCGCTACTTCCTGTCAAACTTGGACGAGTGATAATGTGCTAATAGTTTGGCTGATTTCACTCAAACTTTACTCATTGGTGTACACCCTGGCCCTGAACAGATTGACATTAAAAAAAAATCTGAAATGGCCATAATAGCGCCCCCTAGGGTAATTGCATGGAAAAGAAGAATTTTACTTTGCCGTAGACACACCAAATTTGGACCACACATTCGTGACATGGTCTTGATCAAAAAACATAGTGACACCCCCATGCCATCTCACATTGTGTTGCCATGGTAACAGGCCAAACCTCTGTCCCCGCCAATAGGATGCTCGACAAAGTTTGGTATAGCCACACCAAATTCTGTACATAGATGCATCATGGGAATAGGAATAAAAAGTATATATTACCATTGCTAGGCAACCAACCAGCCATATTGGATAGGCCATGTGACCTGGTGTCAAAGGCACCATTTTCTGTCAAACTTCGACAGTGATAATTCGCACATACTTTCGCCCGATTTTACTCGTCGAAGTTCAGAAAGTAGCATAATACTTTCCTGGAAATCACATGATCTATCCAAAATGGCTGGTTGGTTGCCTAGCAATGGTATAGTATACTTTTTGTTTATCTTCCCCATGATGCATCTGTGTACCAAATTTTGTTTGACTACGCCAAAGTTTTTCCAGAGAATCCTAATGACAAGGACAGATAAGTTTGGCCTGTTGCCATGGCAACACGATGGGAGATGCCCGGGGTCATCATTGAGATTTTTGATCGAGACCCTGTCACGGTAATGTGTGTACCAAATTTGGTATGTCTACGACAAAATAAAATTTTGCACTTCCATGCAATCTCCCTAGGGGGCGCTATAGCACCCATTTCAGATTTTCTTATAGAAATCTGTTCAGGGCCGGTGTGTCCACCAACGACAGTTTGAGTGAAATCGGCCAAAGTATGTGCGAAATTATCACTCGTCGAATTTGGATGGCGACAAAGCAAAAACAAACCTGAAATTTGTGGCGTTGTCACGTACGGAAACACCGTTCACTCTTTTTAGAACGCTTTTAACAACTTAATGTCCCACTTGTCTAGATGATACAGCACGATTCTGGTGAGTCTGGGTCAAAAACCCTAGGAGGAGTTCGTTAAAATACGAGGACAGGAAAATGCACCCACCGGTGCCAGGTCACGTGCTCGGTCCAAATGGCCGACTTCCTGTTGGTCGCTTAGCAACCGCATAATATACTTTTTTGTTCCTTATCCCATGATGCATCTGTGTACCAAATTTGGTATGGCTACGACAAAGTTTATGCCGGGCGTCCCATTGGCGACGACAGGTTTGGCCTGTTGCCATGGCAACACGAAGGGCCGGACATGGCGTGTTGACGTCATTAAGTTTTTTGATCGATACCCCGTCACGAATATGTGTACTAAAATTTGGTATGTCTACGACAAAGTAAAATTTTGCGCTTCCATGCAATCTCCCTAGGTGGCGCTATAGCACCTATTTCAGATTTTCTTATATCAATCTGTTCAGGGCCGGGGTGTCAACGAACGATTAAAGTTTGAGTGATATCGGCTAAAGTATGCGCGAATTATCGCTCATTGAAATTTGATGGCGAGCCGCAAAAACGAACCCAAAATTTGTGGCGCGTTGTCACGCCACGAAAACACCGTTCACTCTTTTAGAACGCTTTTAACAACTTTTAATGTCCCACTTGTCTAGATGATACAGCACGATTCTGGTGAGTCTGGGTCAAAAACCCTAGGAGGAGTTCGCTTAAAATACGAGGACAGGAAAATGCGCCTTCAACTCCGGGTCGCGTGCTCGGTCCAATATTGCCTTCACTTCCTGTTGGTCGCCTAGCAACGCCGTAATATATTTTTGTTCTAACGACATGACCTATCCACCACTCGAATTTCGTTTATCTACGACAAAGTTCATTTATCGGGTATAGCCATAGACGCAATGTATTTTGATTTTTGAGGTGGCGCTGTCGAGCCATTTTTTAAGATTTTTTAATACAGATTATTTGTAAATTCCTTTTTTGGCGTTCTTGAATTTTGTGCAAAATTTCGTGAGTTTTCAACTGTGGAAGTACCCGAAACCTGAAAAAGTGGTCGGGAAAATAATAATAATAAGAAAAACCAGAACAGTAACAATATAGTGCCACGAATGGTAACACTAAATATATCAATGGAAAGGGCGCGCGTCCAGTAACGCACCCGTGGGGTCCATTGACACCTACCAGCGCGTTACACACGTTCCACGCTGGTTCTGCAGTGCTTCGCACCGCAGAACGGTTACAATGGCACAGGGCCCTATGCATGCGCTTCAGCGCGGGGCCTAAATATAGCCGCAAGCGGCGATGATCGGCCCTCGCTTGCACTCGCAGCCCCCTGTTAACGCGCCATTTTCCTATTCCCATGAACCATCTATGTACCAAATTAGGTGTGGCTACACCAAAGTTTTTGCCGGGCATCCTAATGGCAGGGACAGATTTTTGACCTATTATCATCGCAACATGATGTGAGATGGAGTGGGGGTGTCACTGTGTTTTTTGATCGAAACCATGTCACGAATGTGTGGTCCAAATTTGGTGTGTCTACAGCAAAGTAAAATCTTTCTGTTCCATGCAATCTCCCTAGGGGGCGCTATTACGGCCAATTGAGATTTTCTTATATCAATCTGTGTAGGGCCGGGGTGTCCACCAACGATTCAAGTTTGAGTAAAATCGGCCAAAGTATGTGCGAATTATCACTCGTCGAAGTTTGACAGGAAATGGCGCCTTCGCCACCAGGTCACATGATCTATCCAAAATGGCTGGTTGGTTGCGGTATAATACAACGGTATAATATAATTTTTTATTTATCTTCCCATGATGCATCTGTGTACCAAATTTTGTTTGACTACACCAAAGTTTTTCCAGAGAATCCTAATGACAAGGACAGATGTTTGGCCTGTTGCCATGCCAACACATTGGGAGATGCCCGGGGTCATCATTGAGATTTTTGATCGCAGACCCTGTCACGAATGTGTGTACCAAATTTACCACTTGGTATGTCTACGACAAAATAACATTTTGCACTTCCATGCAATCTCCCTAGGGGGCGCTATAGTGTCCTTTCAGATTTTCTTATTTCAGATTTTCTTATAGATAACTGTTCAGGGCCGGGGTGTCCACCAACGATTAAAGTTTGAGTGAAATCGGCCAAAGTATGTGCGAATTATCACTCATCGAATTTGATGGCGAGCCGTCACAAAAACGAACCTGAAATTTGTGGCGTTGTCACGAAAACACCGTTCACTCTTTTAGAACGCTTTCTTTAACTTTGAATGTCCCACTTGTCTAGATGATAGAGCACGATTCTGGTGAGTCTGGGTCAAAAACCCTGGAAGGAGTTCACAAAATTAAAATACGAGGACAGGAAAATGCGCCACTCGGTGCCAGGTCACGTGCCTCGCTCCAAAATGGCCGACTTCCTGTTGGTCGCTTAGCAACCGCATAATATACTTTTTTGTTCCTTATCCCATGATGCATCTGTGTACCAAATTTGGTATGGCTACGACCAAAGTTTATGCTGGGAGTCCCATTGGCGACGACAGATGTTTGGCCTGTTCAGCCATGGCAACACGATGGGACATGGCGTGTTGACGTCATTAAGTTTTTTGATCGATACCCCCGTCCCGAATATGTGTACCAAATTTGGTGTGTCTAGGACAAAGTAAAATTTGCGCTTGCGCTTCCATGCAATCTCCCCCAGGTGGCGCTATAAAGGACTTATAGCACCTATTTCAGATTTTCTTATATCAATCTGTTTAGGGCCGGGGTGTCCACCAACGATTAAAGTTTGGAGTGGGATATCGGTCAAAGTATGCGCGAATTATCGCTCATTTGGAAATTCGATGGCGAGCCACGTGAAAACGAACCCGAAATTTGTGGCGTTGTCACGGAAACACTGTCTATTCGTTCACTCTTTTAGAACGCTTTTAACAACTTTTAATGTCCCACTTGTCTAGATGATACAGCACGATTCTGGTGAGTCTGGGTCAAAAACTCCTAGGAGGAGTTCCGTTAAAAATACGAGGACAGGAAAATGCACTCCTCGGTGCCGGGTCGCGCGTGCTCGGCCCAATATAGCTGACTTCCTGTTGCTTGTCGCCTAGCAACGCCAATAATATATTTTTTGGTCGTCGTAACGACATGAACTATCCACCACCCGAATCGCTTTTATCTACAACAACAAGTTCTATTTATCGGGTATAGCCATAGGCGCGCAATAATGTATTTTGATTTTGAGGTGGCGCTGTGGAGCCATTTTTAAAGATTTTTTAATACAGATTATTTGTAAATTCCTTTTTTTGGCGTTCTTGAATTTTGCGCAAAAATTTCGTGAGCTTTCGTCCGTGTCCGTGGAAGTACCCGAAACCTGAAAAAGTGGTCGGGGAAAATAATAATAATAATAAGAAACCAGAACAGTAACAATATAGTGCCACGAATGGTAACACTAAATATATCAATGGAAAGAGCGCGCGTCCAGTAACCCACCCGTGGGGTCCATTGACACCTACCAGCGCGTTGCACACCTTTTTCCACGCTGGTTCTGCAGTGCTTCGCACCGCAGAAGTTTGCCAATGAGGGCCCTATGCGCTCTTCAGCGCCGGGCAGCTAAATATAGCCGCAAGCGGCGAAGGATCGGCCCTCGCTTGCACTCTCTGGGGGTGGGGTAACGCTAACGCGCCATTTTCCTCCCCCTTTTTTCTAGCTGCATGCATGTGTGAGTTTGTGCGTTATCTGGATGCATTTGTGTTGAATGCCTGGGGTTGAGGTGGGGAGGGGTTGTTTGTTTTGCCTTTTAATTTCAATTATTTGAAGAGGAGGGTCACTCATAAGCCTTTCCTGCACTGTTCTGTTATTTTCTTCTTCTTTTGTGTGTATTTTTGTTCTTTTAAATGCTGGGTGCAAACATTAAAAAATCAATTGAATAAATAAAAATATGAGGACAGAAAATGGTGCTCAGGTCACATGGCCTATCCAATATGGCTGGTTGGTTGCCTAGCAATGACGTAATATACTTTTTTGTTCCTCTTCCCATGATGCATCTGTGTACCAAATTTGGTTTGGCTATGACAAAGTTTTTGCCTGGCGTCCCATTGGCGAGGACAGATGTCTGGCCTGTTGACATGGCAACACGATGGGAGATGGTGTGGGGGCGTCATTGAGTTTTTTGATTGAGACCCTGTCATGAATGTGTGTACCAAATTTGGTGTGTCTACGGCAAAGTAAATTTTTTCTGTTCCATGCAATCTCCCTAGGGGCGCTTAATATGGCCATTTTAGATTTTCTTATATCAATCTGTTCAGGGCCGGGTTGTCCACCAACGATTAAAATTTGAGTGATATCGGCCAAAGTGTGTGCGAATTATCATTCGTCGAAATTTGACACAAAATGGCGCCTTCGCCACCAGGTCACATGGTCTATCTAATATGGCTGGTTGGTTGCCTAGCAACGATGTAATATACTTTTTTGTTCCTCTACCCATGATGCATCTGTGTACGAAATTTGGTTTGGCTATGACAAAGTTTTTGCCTGGCGTCCCATTGGTGTTTGGCCTGTTGCCATGGCAACACGATGGGACATGGCGTGTTGGCATCAATGAGTTTTTTTATCGAGACCCTGTCACGAATGTGTGTACCAAATTTGGTATGTCTACGACAAAGTAAAATTTTGCACTTCCATGCAATCTCCCTAGGGGGCGCTATAGTGTCCATTTCAGATTTTCTTGTAGAAATCTGTTCAGGGCCGGGGTGTCCACCAACGATTGAAGTTTGAGTGAAATCGACCAAAGTATGTGCCAATTATCACTCGCCGAATTTGATGGCGAGCCGCAAAAACACACCTGTAATTTGTGGCGTTGTCACGGAAACACCGTTCACTCTTTTAGAACGCTTTTAACAACTTTTAATGTCCCACTTCGTCTAGATGATACAGCACGATTCTGGTGAGTCTGGGTCAAAAACCCTAGGAGGAGTTCATTAAAATACAAGGACAGGAAACTGCGCTCTCGGTGCCAGGTCACGTGCTCGGTCCAAAATGGCCGACTTCCTGTTGGTCGCCTAGCAACCGCTTAATGTACTTTTTTGTTCCTCTTCCCATGATGCATCTGTGTACCAAATTTGGTTTGGCTACGACAAAGTTTTTGCCTGACATCCCATTGGCAAGGAGAGAAGTTTGGCCTGTTGCCATGGCAACACGATGGGACATGGCGTGTTGGCGTCATTGAGTTTTTTGATCGAGACCCTGTCATGAATGTGTGTACCAAATTTGGTATGTCTGCGACAAAGTAAAATTTTTCTGTTCCACACAATCGCCCTAGGTGGCGCTATAGCACCCATTTAAGATTTTCTTATATCAATCTGTTTAGATCCAGGGTGTCCACCCAAGATTAAAGTTTGACTGAAATCGGGCAAAGTATGTGCGAATTATCACTCATCGAAGTTTGACAAAAAATGGCGCCTTCGCCACCAGGTCACATGGTCTATCCAATATGGCTGGTTGATTGCCTAGCAATGACGTAATATACTTTTTTGTTTATCTTCCCATGATGCATCTGTGTACCAAATTTTCTTTGACTACACCAAAGTTTTTCCAGAGAATCTTAATGACAAGGACAGATGTTTGGCCTGTTGCCATGGCAACATGATGAGAGATGGCGCGGGGGTGTCATTGAGATTTTTGATCGAGACTCTGTCACGAATGTGTGTACCAAATTTGGTATGTCTATGACAAAGTAAAATTTTGCGCTTCCATGCAATCTCCCTAGGTGGCGCTATAGAAACCCATTTCAGATTTTCTTATATCAATCTGTTCAGGGCCGGGGTGTCCACCAACGATTGAAGTTTGAGTGAAATCGGCCAAAGTATGTGCGAATTATCGCTCGTCGAAGTTTGATGGCGAGCCGCAAAAACGAACCTGAAATTTGTGGCGTTGTCACGGAAACAGCGTTCACTCTTTTAGAACGCTTTTAACAACTTTTAATGTCCCACTTGTCTAGATGATACAGCACGTTTCTGGTGAGTCTGGGTCAAAAACCCTAGGAGGAGTTCGTTAAAATACGAGGACAGGAAAATGCGCCCTCGGTGCCAGGTCACGTGCTCGATCCAAAATGGCCGACTTCCTGTTGGTCGCTTAGCAACCGCATAATATACTTTTTTGTTCCTTATCTCATGATGCATCTGTGTACCAAATTTGGTATGGCTACGACAAAGTTTATGCCGGGCGTCCCATTGGTGACGACAGATGTTTGACCTGTTGCCATGGCAACACGATAAGACATGGCGTGTTGACGTCATTAAGTTTTTTGATCGATACCCCGTCACGAATATCTGTACCAAATTTGGTATGTCTACGACAAAGTAAAATTTTGCGCTTCCATGCAATCTCCCTAGGTGGCGCTATAGCACCTATTTCCGATTTTCTTATATCAATCTGTTCAGGGCCGAGGTGTCCACGAACGATTAAAGTTTGAGTGATATCGGCCAAAGTATGCGCAAATTATCGCTCGTTGAAATTTGATGGCGAGCCGCAAAAACGAACCTGAAATTTGTGGCGTTGTCACGGAAACACCGTTCACTCTTTTAGAACGCTTTTAACAACTTTTAATGTCCCACTTGTCTAGATGATACAGCACGATTCTGGTGAGTCTGGGTCAAAAACCCTAGGAGGAGTTCGTTAAAATACGAGGACAGGAAAATGCACCCTCGGTGCCGGGTCGCGTGCTCGGCCCAATATAGCTGACTTCCTGTTGGTCGCATAGCAACGCCATAATATATTTTTTGGTTCGTAACGACATTACCTATCCACCACCCGAATTTCGTTTATCTACGACAAAGTTCATTTATCGGGTATAGCCATATTTTGATTTTTGAGGTGGCGCTGTGGAGCCATTTTTAAAGATTTTTTAATACAGATTATTTGTAAATTCCTTTTTTGGCGTTCTTGAATTTTGCGCAAAATTTCGTGAGTTTTCGTCCGTGGGAAGTACCCGAAACCTGAAAAAGTGGTCGGGAAAATAATAATAATAATAAATATAGCCGCAAGCGGCGATGATCGGCCCTCGCTTGCACTCGCAGCCCCCTGCTAACGCGCCATTTTCCTATTCCCATGAACCATCTGTGTACCAAATTTGGTATGGCTACGACAAAGTTTATGCCGGGCGTCCCATTGGCGATGACAGATGTTTGGCCTGTTGCCATGGCAACACGATGGGACATGGCGTGTTGACGTCATTAAGTTTTTTGATCGATACCCCGTCACGAATATGTGTACCAAATTTGGTATGTTTAGGACAAAGTAAAATTTTGCGCTTCCATGCAATCTCCCTAGGTGGCGCTATAGCACCCATTTCAGATTTTCTTATATCAATCTGTTCAGGGCCGGGGTGTCCACCAACGATTAAAGTTTGGGTGATATTGGCCAAAGTATGCGCGAATTATCGCTCATTGAAATTTGATGGCGAGTCGCAAAAACAAACCCGAAATTTGTGGCGTTGTCACGGAAACACCGTTCACTCTTTTAGAACGCTTTTAACAACTTTTAATGTCCCACTTGTCTAGATGATACAGCACGATTCTGGTGAGTCTGGGTCAAAAACCCTAGGAGGAGTTCGTTAAAATGCAAGGATAGGAAAATGCACCCTCGGTGCCAGGTCACGTGCTCGATCCAAAATGGCCGACTTCCTGTTGGTCGCTTAACAACCGCATAATATACTTTTTTGTTCCTTATCCAATGATGCATCTGTGTACCAAATTTGGTATGGCTACGACAAAGTTTATGCTGGGCGTCCCATTGGCGACGACAGATGTTTGGCCTGTTGCCATGGCAACACGATGGGACATGGCGTGTTGACGTCATTAAGTTTTTTGATCGATACCCCGTCACGAATATGTGTACCAAATTTGGTATGTCTACGACAAAGTAAAATTTTGCGCTTCCATGCAATCTCCCTAGGTGGCGCTATAGCACCTATTTCAGATTTTCTTATATCAATCTGTTCAGGACCGGGGTGTCAACGAACGATTAAAGTTTGAGTGATATCGGCCAAAGTATGCGCGAATTATCGCTCATTGAAATTTGATGGCGAGCCGCAAAAACGAACCCCAAATTTGTGGCGTTGTCACGGAAACACCGTTCACTCTTTTAGAACGCTTTTAACAACTTTTAATGTCCCACTTGTCTAGATGATACAGCACGATTCTGGTGAGTCTGGGTCAAAAACCCTAGGAGGAGTTCGTTAAAATACGAAGACAGGAAAATGCACCCTCGGTGCCGGGTCGCGTGCTCGGCCCAATATAGCTGACTTCCTGTTGGTCGCCTAGCAACGCCATAATATATTTTTTGGTTCGTAATGACATGACCTATCCACCACCCGAATTTCGTTTGTCTACGACAAAGTTCATTTATCGGGTATAGCCATAGGCGCAATGTATTTTGATTTTTGAGGTGGCGCTGTGGAGCCATTTTTAAAGATTTTTTAATACAGATTATTTGTAAATTCCTTTTTTGGCGTTCTTGAATTTTGCGCAAAATTTCGTGAGTTTTCGTCCGTGGGAAGTACCCGAAACCTGAAAAAGTGGTCGGGAAAATAATAATAATAATAATAAGAATAAGAAAAACCAGAACAGTAACAATATAGTGCCACGAATGGTAACACAAAATATATCAATGGAAAGGGCGCACGTCCAGTAACCCACCCGTGGGGTCCATTGACACCTACCAGCGCGTTTCACACGTTCCACGCTGGTTCTGCAGTGCTTCGCACCGCAGAACAGTTACAAAAGGCCCTATGCGCTCTTCAGCGCTCGGGCCTAATAAATATAGCCGCAAGCGGCGATGATCGGCCCTCGCTTGCACTCGCAGCCCCCTGCTAACGCGCCATTTTCCTATTCCCATGAACCATCTATGTACCAAATTAGACCCTGTCACGAATGTGTGTACCAAATTTGGTATGTTTACGACAAAATAAAATGTTGCACTTCCATGCAATCTCCCTAGGGGGCGCTATAGTGTCCATTTCAGATTTTCTTATATCAATCTGTGTAGGGCCGGGGTGTTCAGCAACGATTAAAGTTTGAGTAAAATCGGCCAAAGTATGAGCGAATTATCACTCGTCGAAGTTTGACAGGAAATGACGCCTTTGCCACCAGGTCACATGGTCTATCCAATATGGCTGGTTGGTTGCCTAGCAACGATGTAATATAATTTTTTGTTCCTCTTCCCATGATGCATCTGTGTACCAAATTTGGTTTGACTAGGACAAAGTTTTTGCCTAGCGTCCCATTGATGACGACAGATTTTTGGCCTGTTGCCATGGCAACACAATGGGAGATGCCATGGGGTCATCTTTGAGATTTTTGCTCGAGACCCTATCACGAATGTGTGTACCAAATTTGGTATGTCTACGACAAAGTAAAATTTTGCACTTCCATGCAATCTCCCTAGGGGGCGCTATAGTGTCCATTTCAGATTTTCTTATATCAATCTGTTCAGGGCCGGGGTGTCCACCAACGATTGAAGTTTGAGTGAAATCGGCCAAAGTATGTGCGAATTATCACTCGTCGAATTTGATGGCGAGCCACAAAAACGAACCTGAAATTTGTGGCGTTGTCACGGAAACACCGTTCACTCTTTTAGAACGCTTTTAACAACTTTTAATGTCCCACTTGTCTAGATGATACAGCACGATTCTGGTGAGTCTGGGTCAAAAACCCTAGGAGGAGTTCGTTAAAATACGAGGACAGGAAAATGCACCCTCGGTGCCAGGTCACGTGCTTGATCCAAAATGGCCGACTTCCTGTTGGTCGCTTAGCAACCGCATAATATACTTTTTTGTTCCTTATCCCGTGATGCATCTGTGTACCAAATTTGGTATGGCTACAACAAAGTTTATGCCGGGCGTCCCATTGGCGACGACAGATGTTTGGCCTGTTGCCATGGCAACACGATGGGACATGGCGTGTTGACGTCATTAAGTTTTTTGATCGATACCCCGTCACGAATATGTGTACCAAATTTGGTATGTCTACGACAAAGTAAAATTTTGCGCTTCCATGCAATCTCCCTAGGTGGCGCTATAGCACCTATTTCAGATTTTCTTATATCAATCTGTTCAGGGCTGGGGTGTCAACGAACGATTAAAGTTTGAGTGATATCGGCCAAAGTATGCGCGAATTATCGCTCGTTGAAATTTGATGGCGAGCCGCAAAAACGAACCTGAAATTTGTGGCGTTGTCACGGAAACACGGTTCACTCTTTTAGAACGCTTTTAACAACTTTTAATGTCCCACTTGTCTAGATGATACAGCACGATTCTGGTGAGTCTGGGTCAAAAACCCTAGGAGGAGTTCGTTAAAATACGAAGACAGGAAAATGCACCCTCGGTGCCGGGTCGCGTGCTCGGCCCAATATAGCTGACTTCCTGTTGGTCGCCTAGCAACGCCATAATATATTTTTTGGTTCGTAACGACATGACCTATCCACCACCCGAATTTCGTTTATCTACAACAAAGTTCATTTATCGGGTATAGCCATAGGCGCAATGTATTTTGATTTTTGAGGTGGCGCTGTGGAGCCATTTTTAAAGATTTTTTAATACAGATTATTTGTAAATTCCTTTTTTGGCGTTCTTGAATTTTGCGCAAAATTTCGTGAGTTTTCGTCAGTGGGAAGTACCCGAAACCTGAAAAAAGTGGTCGGGAAAATAATAATAATAATAATAAATATAGCCGCAAGCGGCGATGATCGGCCCTCGCTTGCACTCGCAGCCCCCTGCTAACGCGCCATTTTCCTATTCCCATGAACCATCTATGTACCAAATTAGGTGTGGCTACACCAAAGTTTTTGCCGGGCATCCTAATGGCAGGGACAGATGTTTGACCTGTTACCATGGCAACATGATGTGAGATGGAGTGGGGGTGTTAATGTGTTTTTTGATCAAGACCATGTCACGAATGTGTGTACCAAATTTGGTATGTTTACGACAAAGTAAAATTTTGCGCTTCCATGCAATCTCCCTAGGTGGCGCTATAGCAGCTATTTCATATTTTCTTATATCAATCTGTGTAGGGCCGGGGTGTTCACCAACGATTAAAGTTTGAGTAAAATCGGCCAAAGTATGTGTATGTATATAACTCGTCGAAGTTTGACAGGAAATGGCGCCTTCGCCACCAGGTCACATGGTCTATCCAAAATGGCTGGTTGGTTGCCTAGCAACGGTATAATATACTTTTTGTTTATCTTCCCATGATGCATCTATGTACCAAATTTTGTTTGACTACACCAAAGTTTTTCCAGAGAATCCTAATGACAAGGACAGATGTTTGGCCTGTTGCCATGGCAACACGATGGGAGATGCCCCGGGGTCATCATTGAGATTTTTGATCGAGACCCTGTCACGAATGTGTGTACCAAATTTGGTATGTCTACGACAAAATAAAATTTTGCACTTCCGTGGAATCTTCCTAGGGGGCGCTATAGTGTCCATTTCAGATTTTCTTATATCAATCTGTTCAGGGCCGGGGTGTCCACAAACGATTGAAGTTTGAGTGAAATCGGCCAAAGTATGTGCCAATTATCACTCGTCGAATTTGATGGCGAGCCACAAAAACAAACCTGAAATTTGTGGCGTTGTCACGGAAACACCGTTCACTCTTTTAGAACGCTTTTAACAACTTTTAATGTCCCACTTGTCTAGATGATACAGCACGATTCTGGTGAATCTGGGTCAAAAACCCAAGGAGGAGTTCGTTAAAATACGAGGACAGGAAAATGCACCCTCGGTGCCAGGTCACGTGCTCGGCCCAAAATGGCCGACTTCCTGTTGGTCGCTTAGCAACCGCATAATATACTTTTTTGTTCCTTATCCCATGATGCATCTGTGTACCAAATTTGGTATGGCTACGACAAAGTTTATGCTATGCGTCCCATTGGCGACGACAGATGTTTGGCCTGTTTCCATGGCAACACGATGGGACATGGCGTGTTGACGTCATTAAGTTTTTTGATCGATACCCCGTCACGAATATGTGTACCAAATTTGGTATGTCTACGACAAAGTAAAATTTTGCGCTTCCATGCAATCTCCCTAGGTGGCGCTATAGCACCTATTTCAGATTTTCTTATATCAATCTGTTCAGGGCCGAGTTGTCAACGAACGATTAAAGTTTGAGTGATATCGGCCAAAGTATGCGCAAATTATCGCTCGTTGAAATTTGATGGCGAGCCACAAAAACGAACATGAAATTTGTGGCGTTGTCACGGAAACACCGTTCACTCTTTTAGAACGCTTTTAACAACTTTTAATGTCCCACTTGTCTAGATGATACAGCACGATTCTGGTGAGTCTGGGTCAAAAACCCTAGGAGGAGTTCGTTAAAATACGAAGACAGGAAAATGCACCCTCGGTGCCGGGTCGCGTGCTCGGCCCAATATAGCTGACTTCCTGTTGGTCGCCTAGCAATGCCATAATATATTTTTTGGTTCGTAACGACATGACCTATCCACCACCCGAATTTCGTTTATCTACGACAAAGTTCATTTATCGGGTATAGCCATAGGCGCAATGTATTTTGATTTTTGAGGTGGCGCTGTGGAGCCATTTTTAAAGATTTTTTAATACAGATTACTTGTAAATTCCTTTTTTGGCATTCTTGAATTTTGCGCAAAATTTCGTGAGTTTTCGTCAGTGGGAAGTACCCGAAACCTGAAAAAGTGGTCGGGAAAATAATAAGAATAATAAGAAAAACCAGAACAGTAACAATATAGTGCCACGAGTGGTGGCACTATATATATCAATGGAAAGGGCGCGCGTCCAGTAACCCACCCGTGGGGTCCATTGACACCTACCAGCGCGTTTCACACGTTCCACGCTGGTTCTGCAGTGCTTCGCACCGCAGAACGGTTACAAAAGGCCCTATGCGCTCTTCAGCGCTCGGGCCTAAATATAGCCGCAAGCGGCGATGATCGGCCCTCGCTTACACTCGCAGCCCCCTGCTAACGCGCCATTTTCCTATTCCCATGAACCATCTATGTACCAAATTAGCTGTAGCTACACCAAAGTTTTTGCCGGGCGTCCTAATGGCAGGGACAGATGTTTGACCTGTTACCATGGCAACATGATGTGAGATGGAGTGGGGGTGTCATTGTGTTTTTTGATCGAGACCATGTCACGAATGTGTGGTCCAAATTTGGTGTGTCTACGGCAAAGTAAAATTTTTCTGTTCCATGCAATCTCCCTAGGGGGCGCTATTACCGACAATTGAGATTTTCTTATACCAATCTGTGTAGGGCCGAGGTGTTCACCAACGATTAAAGTTTGAGTAAATTCGGCCAAAGTATGTGCGAATGATCACTTGTCGAAGTTTGACAGGAAATGGCGCCTTCGCCACCAGGTCACATGGTCTATCCAAAATGGCTGGTTGGTTGCCTAGCAACGGTATAATATACTTTTTGTTTATCTTCCCATGATGCATCTGTGTACCAAACTTTGACTACACCAAAATTTTTCCAGAGAATCCTAATGACAAGGACAGATGTTTGGCGTGTTGCCATGGCAACACAATGGGAGATGCCCGGGGTCATCATTGAGATTTTTGATCGAGACCCTGTCACGAATGTGTGTACCAAATTTGGTATGTCTACGACAAAATAAAATTTTTCACTTCCCTAGGTGGCGCTATAGTGTCCATTTCAGATTTTCTTATAGAAATCTGTTCAGGGCCGGGGTGTCCACCAACGATTGAAGTTTGAGTGAAATCGGCCAAAGTATGCGCGAATTATCACTCGTCGAATTTGATGGCGAGCCACAAAAACGAACCTGAAATTTGTGGCGTTGTCACGGAAACACCGTTCACTCTTTTAGAACGCTTTTAACAACTTTTAATGTCCCACTTGTCTAGATGATACAGCACGATTCTGGTGAGTCTGGGTCAAAAACCCTAGGAGGAGTTCGTTAAAATACGAAGACAGGAAAATGCACCCTCGGTGCCGGGTCGCGTGCTCGGTCCAAAATGGCCGACTTCCTGTTGGTCGCTTAGCAACCGCATAATATACTTTTTTGTTCCTTATCTCATGATGCATCTGTGTACCAAATTTGGTTTGGCTACGACAAAGTTTATGCTGGGCGTCCCATTGGCGACGACAGATGTTTGGCCTGTTGCCATGGCAACACGATGGGACATGGCGTGTTGACGTCATTAAGTTTTTTGATCGATACCCCGTCACGAATATGTGTACCAAATTTGGTATGTCTACGACAAAGTAAAATTTTGCCCTTCCATGCAATCTCCCTAGGTGGCGCTATAGCACCTATTTCAGATTTTCTTATATCAATCTGTTCAGGGCCGGGGTGTCAACGAACGATTAAAGTTTGAGTGATATCGGCCAAAGTATGCGCGAATTATCGCTCATTGAAGTTTGATGGCGAGCCGCAAAAACGAACCCGAAATTTGAGGCGTTGTCACGGAAACACCGTTCACTCTTTTAGAACGCTTTTAACAACTTTTAATGTCCCACTTGTCTAGATGATACAGCACGATTCTGGTGAGTCTGGGTCAAAAACCCTAGGAGGAGTTCGTTAAAATACGAAGACAGGAAAATGCACCCTCGGTGCCGGGTCGCGTGCTCGGCCCAATATAGCGGACTTCCTGTTGGTCGCCTAGCAACGCCATAATATATTTTTTGGTTCGTAACGACATGACCTATCCACCACCCGAATTTCTTTTGTCTACGACAAAGTTCATTTTTCGGATATAGCCATAGGCGCAATGTATTTTGATTTTCCAGGGGGCGCTGTCGAGCCATTTTTAAAGATTTTTTAATACAGATTATTTGTAAATTCCTTTTTTGGCGTTCTTGAATTTTGTGCAAAATTTCGTGAGTTTTCGTCCGTGGGAAGTACCCGAACCTTGAAAAAAGTGGTCGTAAAAATAATAATAATAATAAATATAGCCGCAAGCGGCGATGATCGGCCCTCGCTTGCACTCGCAGTCCCCTGCTAACGCGCCACTTTCCTATTCCCATGAACCATCTATGTACCAAATTAGGTGTGGCTACACCAAAGTTTTTGCCGGGCATCCTAATGGCAGGGACAGATGTTTGACCTGTTACCATGGCAACATGATGTGAGATGGAGTGGGGGTGTTAATGTGTTTTTTGATCAAGACCATGTCACGAATGGGTGTACCAAATTTGGTATGTTTACGACAAAGTAAAATTTTGCGCTTCCATGCAATCTCCCTAGGTGGCGCTAATGCACCTATTTCAGATTTTCTTATATCAATCTGTGTAGGGCCGGGGTGTTCACCAACGATTAAAGTTTGAGTAAAATCGGCCAAAGTATGTGCGAATTATCACTCGTCGAAGTTTGACAGGAAATGGCGCCTTCGCCACCATGTCACATGGTCTATCCAAAATGGCTGTTTGGTTGCCTAGCAACGGTATAATATACTTTTTGTTTATCTTCCCATGATGCATCTGTGTACCAAATTTTGTTTGACTACGTCAAAGTTTTTCCAGAGAATCCTAATGACAAGGACAGATGTTTGGCCTGTTGCCATGGCAACACGATGGGAGATGCCCGGGGTCATCATTGAGATTTTTGATCGAGACCCTGTCACGAATGTGTGTACCAAATTTGGTATATCTACGATAAAATAAAATTTTGCACTTCCATGCAATCTCCCTAGGTGGCGCTATAGTGTCCATTTCAGATTTTCTTATAGAAATCTGTTAAAGGGCCGGGGTGTCCACCAACGATTGAAGTTTGAGTGAAATCGGCCAAAGTATGTGCGAATTATCACTCGTCGAATTTGATGGCGAGCCACAAAAACGAACCTGAAATTTGTGGCGTTGTCACGGAAACACCGTTCACTCTTTTAGAACGCTTTTAACAACTTTTAATGTCCCACTTGTCTAGATGATACAGCACGATTCTGGTGAGTCTGGGTCAAAAACCCTAGGAGGAGTTCGTTAAAATGCGAGGACAGGAAAATGCACCCTCGGTGCCAGGTCACGTGCTCGATCCAAAATGGCCGACTTCCTGTTGGTCGCTTAGCAACCGCATAATATACTTTTTTGTTCCTTATCCCGTGATGCATCTGTGTACCAAATTTGGTATGGCTACGACAAAGTTTATGCCGGGCGTCCCATTGGCGACGACAGATGTTTGGCCTGTTTCCATGGCAACACGATGGGACATGGCGTGTTGACGTCATTAGGTTTTTTGATCGATACCCCGTCACGAATATGTGTACCAAATTTGGTATGTCTACGACAAAGTAAAATTTTGCGCTTCCATGCAATCTCCCTAGGTGGCGCTATAGCACCTATTTCAGATTTTCTTATATCAATCTGTTCAGGGCCGGGGTGTCAACGAACGATTAAAGTTTGAGTGATATCGGCCAAAGTATGCGCAAATTATCGCTCGTTGAAATTTGATGGCGAGCCGCAAAAACGAACCTGAAATTTGTGGCGTTGTCACGGAAACACCGTTCACTCTTTCAGAACGCTTTTAACAACTTTTAATGTCCCACTTGTCTAGATGATACAGCACGATTCTGGTGAATCTGGGTCAAAAACCCTAGGAGGAGTTCGTTAAAATACGAGGACAGGAAAATGCACCCTCGGTGCCGGGTCGCGTGCTCGGCCCAATATAGCTGACTTCCTGTTGGTCGCCTAGCAACGCCATAATATATTTTTTGGTTCGTAACGACATGACCTATCCACCACCCGAATTTCGTTTATCTACGACAAAGTTCATTTATCGGGTATAGCCATAGGCGCAATGTATTTTGATTTTTGAGGTGGCGCTGTGGAGCCATTTTTTAAGATTTTTTAATACAGATTATTTGTAAATTCCTTTTTTGGCGTTCTTGAATTTTGCACAAAATTTCGTGAGTTTTCGTCCGTGGGAAGTACCCGAAACCTGAAAAAAGTGGTCGGGAAAATAATAATAATAATAATAAGAAGAAAAACCAGAACAGTAACAATATAGTGCCACGAATGGTAACACAAAATATATCAATGGAAAGGGCGCACGTCCAGTAACCCACCCGTGGGGTCCATTGACACCTACCAGCGCGTTTCACACGTTCCACGCTGGTTCTGCAGTGCTTCGCACCGCAGAACAGTTACAAAAGGCCCTATGCGCTCTTCAGCGCTCGGGCCTAATAAATATAGCCGCAAGCGGCGATGATCGGCCCTCGCTTGCACTCGCAGCCCCCTGCTAACGCGCCATTTTCCGATTCCCATGAACCATCTATGTACCAAATTAGGTGTGGCTACACCAAAGTTTTTGCCGGGCATCCTAATGGCAGGGACAGATGTTTGACCTGTTACCATGGCAACATGATGTGAGATGGAGTGGGGGTGTCACTGTGTTTTTTGATCGAGACCATGTCACAAATGTCTGGTCCAAATTTGGTGCGTCTACGACAAAGTAAAATTTTTCTGTTCCATGCAATCTCTCTAGGGGGCGCTATTACGGCCAATTGAGATTTTCTTATATCAATCTGTGTAGGGCCGGGGTGTTCACCAACGATTAAAGTTTGAGTAAAATCGGCCAAAGTATGTGCAAATTATTACTCGTCGAGGTTTGACAGGAAATGGCGCCTTCGCCACCAGGTCACAGGGTCTATCCAAAATGGCTGTTTGGTTGCCTAGCAACGGTATAATATACTTTTTGTTTATCTTCCCATGATGCATCTGTGTACCAAATTTTGTTTGACTACACCAAAGTTTTTCCAGAGAATCCTAATGACAATGACAGATGTTTGGCCTGTTGCCATGGCAACACAATGGGAGATGCCCGGGGTCATGATTGAGATTTTTGATCGAGACCCTGTCACGAATATTTGTACCAAATTTGGTATGTCTACGACAAAGTAAAATTTTACGCTTCCATGCAATCTCCCTAGGTGGCGCTAAAGCACCCATTTCAGATTTTCTTATATCAATCTGTTCAGGGCCGGGGTGTCAACGAACGATTAAAGTTTGAGTGATATCGGCCAAAGTATGCGCGAATTATCGCTCATTGAAATTTGATGGCGAGACGCAAAAACGAACCTGAAATTTGTGGCGTTGTCACGGAAACACCGTTCACTCTTTTAGAACGCTTTTAACAACTTTTAATGTCCCACTTGTCTAGATGATACAGCACGATTCTGGTGAGTCTGGGTCAAAAACCCTAGGAGGAGTTCGTTAAAATACGAGGACAGGAAAATGCACCCTCGGTGCCAGGTCACGTGCTCGATCCAAAATGGCCGACTTCCTGTTGGTCGCTTAGCAACCGCATAATATACTTTTTTGTTCCTTATCCCATGATGCATCTCTGTACCAAATTTGGTATGGCTACGACAAAGTTTATGCTGGGCGTCCCATTGGCGACGACAGATGTTTGGCCTGTTGCCATGGCAACACGATGGGACATGGCGTGTTGACGTCATTAAGTTTTTTGATCGATACCCCATCACGAATATGTGTACCAAATTTGGTATGTCTACGACAAAGTAAAATTTTGCGCTTCCATGCAATCTCCCTAGGTGGCGCTATAGCACCTATTTCAGATTTTCTTATATCAATCTGTTCAGGGCCGGGGTGTCAACGAACGATTAAAGTTTGAGTGATATCGGCCAAAGTATGCGCGAATTATCGCTCATTGAAATTTGATGGCGAGGCGCAAAAACGAACCTGAAATTTGTGGCGTTGTCACGGAAACACCGTTCACTCTTTTAGAACGCTTTTAACAACTTTTAATGTCCCACTTGTCTAGATGATACAGCACGATTCTGGTGAGTCTGGGTCAAAAACCCTAGGAGGAGTTCGTTAAAATACGAAGACAGGAAAATGCACCCTCGGTGCCGGGTCGCGTGCTCGGCCCAATATAGCTGACTTCCTGTTGGTCGCCTAGCAACACCATAATATATTTTTTGGTTCGTAACGACATGGCCTATCCACCACCCGAATTTCGTTTATCTACGACAAAGTTCATTTATCGGGTATAGCCATAGGCGCAATGTATTTTGATTTTTGAGGTGGCGCTGTGGAGCCATTTTTAAAGATTTTTTAATACAGATTATTTGTAAATTCCTTTTTTGGCGTTCTTGAATTTTGCGCAAAATTTCGTGAGTTTTCGTCCGTGGGAAGTACCCGAAACCTGAAAAAGTGGTCGGGAAAATAATAATAAGAATAAATATAGCCGCAAGCGGCGATGATCGGCCCTCGCTTGCACTCGCAGCCCCCTGCTAACGCGCCATTTTCCTATTCCCATGAACCATATATGTACTAAATTAGGTGTGGCTACACCAAAGTTTTTGCCGGGCGTCCTAATGGCAGGGACAGCTGTTTGACCTGTTACCATGGCAACATGATGGGAGATGCCGTGGGGTTATCATTGTCTTTTTTGATCGAGACCATGTCACGAATGTGTGGTCCAAATTTGGTGTGTCTACGACAAAGTAAAATTTTCTGTTCCATGCAATCTCCCTAGGGGGCGCTATTACGGCCAATTGAGATTTTCTTATATCAATCTGTGTAGGGCCGGGATGTTCACCAACGATTAAAGTTTGAGTAAAATCGGCCAAAGTATGTGCGAATTATCACTTGTCGAAGTTTGACAGGAAATGGCGCCTTCGCCACCAGGTCACATGGTCAACCAAAAATGGCTGGTTGGTTGCCTAGCAACGGTATAATATACTTTTTTGTTTATCTTCCCATGATTCATCTGTGTACCAAATATTGTTTGACTACACCAAAGTTTTTCCAGAGAATCCTAATGACAAGGACAGATGTTTAGCCTGTTGCCATGGCAACACGATGGGAGATGCCCGGGGTCATCACTGAGATTTTTGATCGAGACCCTGTCACGAATGTGTGTACCAAATTCGGTATGTCTACGACAAAATAAAATTTTGCACTTCCCTAGGGGGCGCTATATCGTCCATTTCAGATTTTCTTATATCAATCTGTTTAGGGCCGGGGTGTCAACCAACGATTAAAGTTTGAGTAAAATCGGCCAAAGTATGTGCGAATTATCACTCGTCGAAGTTTGACAGGAAATGGCGCCTTCGCCACCAGGTCACATGATCTATCCAAAATGGCTGGTTGGTTGCCTAGCAACGGTATAATATACTTTTTTGTTTATCTTCCCATGATGCATCTGTGTACCAAATTTTGTTTGACTACACGAAAGTTTTTCCAGAGAATCCTAATGACAAGGACAGATGTTTGGCGTGTTGCCATGGCAACACGATGGGAGATGCCCGGGGTCATCATTAAGATTTTTGATCGAGACCCTGTCACGAATGTGTGTACCAAATTTGGTATGTTTACGACAAAATAAAATTTTGCACTACCATGCAATCTCCATAGGTGGCGCTATAGCACCCATTTCTTATAGAAATCTGTTCAGGGCCGGGGTGTCCACCAACGATTAAAGTTTGAGTGAAATCGGCCAAAGTATGTGCGAATTATCACTCGTCGAATTTGATGGCGAGCCACAAAAACGAACCTGAAATTTGTGGCGTTGTCACGGAAACACCGTTCACTCTTTTAGAACGCTTTTAACAACTTTTAATGTCCCACTTGTCTAGATGATACAGCACGATTCTGGTGAGTCTGGGTCAAAAACCCTAGGAGGAGTTCGTTAAAATGCGAGGACAAGAAAATGCACCCTCGGTGCCAGGTCACGTGCTCGATCCAAAATGGCCGACTTCCTGTTGGTCGCTTAGCAACCGCATAATATACTTTTTTGTTCCTTATCCCGTGATGCATCTGTGTACCAAATTTGGTATGGCTACGACAAAGTTTATGCCGGGCGTCCCATTGGCGGCGACAGATGTTTGGCCTGTTGCCATGGCAACACGATGGGACATGGCGTGTTGACGTCATTAAGTTTTTTGATCGAGACCCCGTCACGAATATGTGTACCAAATTTGGTATGTCTACGACAAAGTAAAATTTTGCGCTTCCATGCAATCTCCCTAGGTGGCGCTATAGCACCTATTTCAGATTTTCTTATATCAATCTGTTCAGGGCCGGGGTGTCAACGAACGATTAAAGTTTGAGTGATATCGGCCAAAGTATGCGCGAATTATCGCTCGTTGAAATTTGATGGCGAGCCGCAAAAACGAACCCGAAATTTGTGGCGTTGTCACGGAAACACCGTTCACTCTTTTAGAACGCTTTTAACAACTTTTAATGTCCCACTTGTCTAGATGATACAGCACTATTCTGGTGAGTCTGGGTCAAAAACCCTAGGAGGAGTTCGTTAAAATACGAAGACAGGAAAATGCACCCTCGGTGCCGGGTCGCGTGCTCGGCCCAATATAGCTGACTTCCTGTTGGTCGCCTAGCAACGCCATAATATATTTTTTGGTTCGTAACGACATGACCTATCCACCACCCGAATTTCGTTTATCTACGACAAAGTTCATTTATCGGGTATAGCCATAGGCGCAATGTATTTTGATTTTTGAGGTGGCGCTGTGGAGCCATTTTTAAAGATTTTTTAATACAGATTATTTGTAAATTCCTTTTTTGGCGTTCTTGAATTTTGCGCAAAATTTCGTGAGTTTTCGTCAGTGGGAAGTACCCGAAACCTGAAAAAAGTGGTCGGGAAAATAATAATAATAATAAGAAGAAGAAAAACCAGAACAGTAACAATATAGTGCCACGAATGGTAACACAAAATATATCAATGGAAAGGGCGCACGTCCAGTAACCCACCCGTGGGGTCCATTGACACCTACCAGCGCGTTTCCCACGTTCCACGCTGGTTCTGCAGTGCTTCGCACCGCAGAACAGTTACAAAAGGCCCTATGCGCTCTTCAGCGCTCGGGCCTAATAAGAAAAACCAGAACAGTAACAATATAGTGCCACGAATGGTGGCACAAAATATATCAATGGAAAGGGCGCACGTCCAGTAACCCACCCGTGGGGTCCATTGACACCTACCAGCGCGTTTCACACGTTCCACGCTGGTTCTGCAGTGCTTCGCACCGCAGAACAGTTACAAAAGGCCCTATGCGCTCTTCAGCGCTCGGGCCTAAATATAACCGCAAGCGGCGATGATCGACTCGCTTGCACTCGCAGCCCCTGGGCCTATTCCCATGATGCATCTGTGTACCAAATTTGGTTTGGCTACGACAAAGTTTTTCCTGGGTGTCCCATTGGCAAGGAGAGAAGTTTGGCCTGTTGCCATGGCAACACGATGGGACATGGCGTGTTGGTGTCATTGAGTTTTTTGATCGAGACCCCGTCATGAATATGTGTACCAAATTTGGTATGTCTACGACAAAGTAAAATTTTGCGCTTCCATGCAATCTCCCTAGGTGGCGCTATAGCACCCATTTCAGATTTTCTTATATCAATCTGTTCAGGGCCGGGGTGTCCACCAACGATTAAAGTTTGAGTGAAATCGGCCAAAGTATGCGCGAATTATCGCTCGTCGAAGGTTGATGGCGAATCGCAAAAACGAACCCGAAATTTGTGGCGTTGTCACGGAAACACCGTTCACTCTTTTAGAACGCTTTTAACAACTTTTAATGTCCCACTTCTCTAGATGATACAGCATGATTCTGGTGAGTCTGGGTCAAAAACCCTAGGAGGAGTTCGTTAAAATGCGAGGACAGGAAAATGCTCCCTCGGTGCCAGGTCACGTGCTCGATCCAAAATGGCCGACTTCCTGTTGGTCGCTTAGCAACCGCATAATATACTTTTTTGTTCCTTATCCCATGATGCATCTGTGTACCAAATTTGGTATGGCTACGACAAAGTTTATGCCGGGCGTCCCATTGGCGACGACAGATGTTTGGCCTGTTGCCATGGCAACACGATGGGACATGGCGTGTTGACGTCATTAAGTTTTTTGATCGATACCCCGTCACGAATATGTGTACCAAATTTGGTATGTCTACGACAAAGTAAAATTTTGCGCTTCCATGCAATCTCCCTAGGTGGCGCTATAGCACCTATTTCAGATTTTCTTATATCAATCTGTTCAGGGCCGGGGTGTCAACGAACGATTAAAGTTTGAGTGATATCGGCCAAAGTATGCGCGAATTATCGCTCGTTGAAATTTGATGGCGAGCCGCAAAAACGAACCCGAAATTTGTGGCGTTGTCACGGAAACACCGTTCACTCTTTTAGAACGCTTTTAACAACTTTTAATGTCCCACTTGTCTAGATGATACAGCACGATTCTGGTGAGTCTGGGTCAAAAACCCTAGGAGGAGTTCGTTAAAATACGAAGACAGGAAAATGCACCCTCGGTGCCGGGTCGCGTGCTCGGCCCAATATAGCTGACTTCCTGTTGGTCGCCTAGCAACGCCATAATATATTTTTTGGTTCGTAACGACATGACCTATCCACCACCCGAATTTCGTTTATCTACGACAAAGTTCATTTATCGGGTATAGCCATAGGCGCAATGTATTTTGATTTTTGAGGTGGCGCTGTGGAGCCATTTTTTAAGATTTTTTAATACAGATTATTTGTAAATTCCTTTTTTGGCGTTCTTGAATTTTGCGCAAAATTTCGTGAGTTTTCGTCCGTGGGAAGTACCCGAAACCTGAAAAAGTGGTCGGGAAAATAATAATAATAATAATAAATATAGCCGCAAGCGGCGATGATCGGCCCTCGCTTGCACTCGCAGCCCCCTGCTAACGCGCCATTTTCCTATTCCCATGAACCATCTATGTACCAAATTAGGTGTGGCTACACCAAAATTTTTGCCGGGCGTCCTAATGGCAGGGACAGCTGTTTGACCTGTTACCATGGCAACATGATGGGAGATGCCGTGGGGTCATCATTGTGTTTTTTGATCGAGACCATGTCACGAATGTGTGGTCCAAATTTGGTGTGTCTACGGCAAAGTAAAATTTTTCTGTTCCATGCAATCTCCCTAGGGGGCGCTATTACGGCCAATTGAGATTTTCTTATATCAATCTGTGTAGGGCCGGGGTGTTCACCAACGATTAAAGTTTGAGTAAAATCGGCCAAAGTATGTGCGAATTATCACTCGTCGAAGTTTGACAGGAAATGGCGCCTTCGCCACCAGGTCACATGGTCTATCCAAAATGGCTGGTTGGTTGCCTAGCAATGGTATAATATACTTTTTTGTTCCTCATCCCATGATGCATCTGTGTACCAAATTTGGTTTGGCTACGACAAAGTTTATGCCGGGCGTCCCATTGGCGACGACAGATGTTTGGCCTGTTGCCATGGCAACACGATGGGACATGGCGTGTTGACGTCATTAAGTTTTTTGATCGATACCCCGTCACGAATATGTGTACCAAATTTGGTATGTCTACGACAAAGTAAAATTTTGCGCTTCCATGCAATCTCCCTAGGTGGCGCTATAGCACCTATTTCAGATTTTCTCATATCAATCTGTTCAGGGCCGGGGTGTCCACCAACGATTAAAGTTTGAGTGATATCGGCCAAAGTATGCGCGAATTATCGCTCATTGAAATTTGATGGCGAGCCACAAAAACGAACCTGAAATTTGTGGCGTTGTCACGGAAACACCGTTCACTCTTTTAGAACGCTTTTAACAACTTTTAATGTCCCACTTGTCTAGATGATACAGCACGATTCTGGTGAGTCTGGGTCAAAAACCCTAGGAGGAGTTCGTTAAAATACGAGGACAGGAAAATGCGCCCTCGGTGCCAGGTCACGTGCTCGATCCAAAATGGCCGACTTCCTGTTGGTCGCTTAGCAACCGCATAATATACTTTTTTGTTCCTTATCCCATGATGCATCTGTGTACCAAATTTGGTATGGCTACGACAAAGTTTATGCCGGGCGTCCCATTGGCGACGACAGATGTTTGGCCTGTTGCCATGGCAACACGATGGGACATGGCGTGTTGACGTCATTAAGTTTTTTGATCGATACCCCGTCACGAATATGTGTACCAAATTTGGTATGTCTACGACAAAGTAAAATTTTGCGCTTCCATGCAATCTCCCTAGGTGGCGCTATAGCACCTATTTCAGATTTTCTTATATCAATCTGTTCAGGGCCGGGGTGTCAACGAACGATTAAAGTTTGAGTGATATCGGCCAAAGTATGCGCGAATTATCGCTTGTTGAAATTTGATGGCGAGCCGCAAAAACGAACCCGAAATTTGTGGCGTTGTCACGGAAACACCGTTCACTCTTTTAGAACGCTTTTAACAACTTTTAATGTCCCACTTGTCTAGATGATACAGCACGATTCTGGTGAGTCTGGGTCAAAAACCCTAGGAGGAGTTCGTTAAAATACGAAGACAGGAAAATGCACCCTCGGTGCCGGGTCGCGTGCTCGGCCCAATATAGCTGACTTCCTGTTGGTCGCCTAGCAACGCCGTAATATATTTTTTGGTTCGTAACGACATGACCTATCCACCACCCGAATTTCGTTTATCTACGACAAAGTTCATTTATCGGGTATAGCCATAGGCGCAATGTATTTTGATTTTTGAGGTGGCGCTGTGGAGCCATTTTTTAAGATTTTTTAATACAGATTATTTGTAAATTCCTTTTTTGGCGTTCTTGAATTTTGCGCAAAATTTCGTGAGTTTTCGTCAGTGGGAAGTACCCGAAACCTGAAAAAAGTGGTCGGGAAAATAATAATAATAATAAATATAGCCGCAAGCGGCGATGATCGGCCCTCGCTTGCACTCGCAGCCCCCTGCTAACGCGCCATTTTCCTATTCCCATGAACCATCTATGTACCAAATTAGGTGTGGCTACACCAAAGTTTTTGCCGGGCATCCTAATGGCAGGGACAGATGTTTGACCTGTTACCATGGCAACATGATGTGAGATGGAGTGGGGGTGTCACTGTGTTTTTTGATCGAGACCATGTCACGAATGTGTGGTCCAAATTTGGTGTGTCTACGGCAAAGTAAAATTTTTCTGTTCCATGCAATCTCCCTAGGGGGCGCTATTATGGCCAATTGAGATTTTCTTATATCAATCTGTGTAGGGCCGGGGTGTCCACCAACGATTAAAGTTTGAGTAAAATTGGCCAAAGTATGTGCGAATTATCACTTGTCGAAGTTTGACAGGAAATGGCGCCTTCGCCACCAGGTCACATGATCTATCCAAAATGGCTGGTTGGTTGCCTAGCAACGGTATAGTATACTTTTTGTTTATCTTCCCATGATGCATCTGTGTACCACATTTTGTTTGACTACATGAAAGTTTTTCCAAAGAATCCTAATGACAAGGACAGATGTTTGGCCTGTTGCCATGGCAACACGATGGGAGATGCCCGGGGTCATCATTGAGATTTTTGATCGAGACCCTGTCACGAATGTGTGTACCAAATTTGGTATGTCTACGACAAAGTAAAATTTTGCACTTCCATGCAATCTCCCTAGGGGGCGCTATAGTGTCCATTTCAGATTTTCTTATAGAAATCTGTTCAGGGCCGGGGTGTCCACCAACGATTGAAGTTTGAGTGAAATCGGCCAAAGTATGTGCGAATTATCACTCGTCGAATTTGATGGCGAGCCACAAAAACGAACCTGAAATTTGTGGCGTTGTCACGGAAACACCGTTCACTCTTTTAGAACGCTTTTAACAACTTTTAATGTCCCACTTGTCTAGATGATACAGCACGATTCTGGTGAGTCTGGGTCAAAAACCCTAGGAGGAGTTCGTTAAAATACGAGGACAGGAAAATGCACCCTCGGTGCCAGGTCACGTGCTCGATCCAAAATGGCCGACTTCCTGTTGGTCGCTTAGCAACCGCATAATATACTTTTTTGTTCCTTATCCCGTGATGCATCTGTGTACCAAATTTGGTATGGCTACGACAAAGTTTATGCCGGGCGTCCCATTGGCGACGACAGATGTTTGGCCTGTTGCCATGGCAACACGATGGGACATGGCGTGTTGACGTCATTAAGTTTTTTGATCGATACCCCGTCACGAATATGTGTACCAAATTTGGTATGTCTACGACAAAGTAAAATTTTGCGCTTCCATGCAATCTCCCTAGGTGGCGCTATAGCACCTATTTCAGATTTTCTTATATCAATCTGTTCAGGGCCGGGGTGTCAACGAACGATTAAAGTTTGAGTGATATCGGCCAAAGTATGCGCGAATTATCGCTCGTTGAAATTTGATGGCGAGCCGCAAAAACGAACCCGAAATTTGTGGCGTTGTCACGGAAACACCGTTCACTCTTTTAGAACGCTTTTAACAACTTTTAATGTCCCACTTGTCTAGATGATACAGCACGATTCTGGTGAGTCTGGGTCAAAAACCCTAGGAGGAGTTCGTTAAAATACGAGGACAGGAAAATGCACCCTCGGTGCCGGGTCGCGTGCTCGGCCCAATATAGCTGACTTCCTGTTGGTCGCCTAGCAACGCCATAATATATTTTTTGGTTCGTAACGACATGACCTATCCACCACCCGAATTTCGTTTATCTACGACAAAGTTCATTTATCGGGTATAGCCATAGGCGCAATGTATTTTGATTTTTGAGGTGGCGCTGTGGAGCCATTTTTAAAGATTTTTTAATACAGATTATTTGTAAATTCCTTTTTTGGCGTTCTTGAATTTTGCGCAAAATTTCGTGAGTTTTCGTCAGTGGGAAGTACCCGAAACCTGAAAAAGTGGTCGGGAAAATAATAATAATAATAATAAGAAAAACCAGAACAGTAACAATATAGTGCCACGAATGGTAACACAAAATATATCAATGGAAAGGGCGCACGTCCAGTAACCCACCCGTGGGGTCCATTGACACCTACCAGCGCGTTTCACACGTTCCACGCTGGTTCTGCAGTGCTTCGCACCGCAGAACAGTTACAAAAGGCCCTATGCGCTCTTCAGCGCTCGGGCCTAAATATAGCCGCAAGCGGCGATGATCGGCCCTCGCTTGCACTCGCAGCCCCCTGCTAACGCGCCATTTTCCTATTCCCATGAACCATCTATGTACCAAATTAGGTGTGGCTACACCAAAGTTTTTGCCGGGCATCCTAATGGCAGGGACAGATGTTTGACCTGTTACCATGGCAACATGATGTGAGATGGAGTGGGGGTGTCACTGTGTTTTTTGATCGAGACCATGTCACGAATGTGTGGTCCAAATTTGGTGTGTCTACGGCAAAGTAAAATTTTTCTGTTCCATGCAATCTCCCTAGGGGGCGCTATTACGGCCAATTGAGATTTTCTTATATCAATCTGTGTAGGGCCGGGGTGTTCACCAACGATTAAAGTTTGAGTAAAATCGGCCAAAGTATGTGCGAATTATCACTCGTCGAAGTTTGACAGGAAATGGCGCCTTCGCCACCAGGTCACATGGTCTATCCAAAATGGCTGGTTGGTTGCCTAGCAACGGTATAATATACTTTTTTGTTTATCTTCCCATGATGCATCTGTGTACCAAATTTTGTTTGACTACACCAAAGTTTTTCCAGAGAATCCTAATGACAAGGACAGATGTTTGGCCTGTTGCCATGGCAACACGATGGGAGATGCCCGGGGTCATCATTGAGATTTTTGATCGAGACCCTGTCACGAATGTGTGTACCAAATTTGGTATGTCTACGACAAAATAAAATTTTGCACTTCCATGCAATCTCCCTAGGTGGCGCTATAGTGTCCATTTCAGATTTTCTTATAGAAATCTGTTCAGGGCCGGGGTGTCCACCAACGATTGAAGTTTGAGTGAAATCGGCCAAAGTATGTGCGAATTATCACTCGTCGAATTTGATGGCGAGCCACAAAAACGAACCTGAAATTTGTGGCGTTGTCACGGAAACACCGTTCACTCTTTTAGAACGCTTTTAACAACTTTTAATGTCCCACTTGTCTAGATGATACAGCACGATTCTGGTGAGTCTGGGTCAAAAACCCTAGGAGGAGTTCGTTAAAATACGAGGACAGGAAAATGCACCCTCGGTGCCAGGTCACGTGCTCGGTCCAAAATGGCCGACTTCCTGTTGGTCGCTTAGCAACCGCATAATATACTTTTTTGTTCCTTATCCCATGATGCATCTGTGTACCAAATTTGGTATGGCTACGACAAAGTTTATGCCGGGCGTCCCATTGGCGACGACAGATGTTTGGCCTGTTGCCATGGCAACACGATGGGACATGGCGTGTTGACGTCATTAAGTTTTTTGATCGATACCCCGTCACGAATATGTGTACCAAATTTGGTATGTCTACGACAAAGTAAAATTTTGCGCTTCCATGCAATCTCCCTAGGTGGCGCTATAGCACCTATTTCAGATTTTCTTATATCAATCTGTTCAGGGCCGGGGTGTCAACGAACGATTAAAGTTTGAGTGATATCGGCCAAAGTATGCGCGAATTATCGCTCGTTGAAATTTGATGGCGAGCCGCAAAAACGAACCCGAAATTTGTGGCGTTGTCACGGAAACACCGTTCACTCTTTTAGAACGCTTTTAACAACTTTTAATGTCCCACTTGTCTAGATGATACAGCACGATTCTGGTGAGTCTGGGTCAAAAACCCTAGGAGGAGTTCGTTAAAATACGAGGACAGGAAAATGCACCCTCGGTGCCGGGTCGCGTGCTCGGCCCAATATAGCTGACTTCCTGTTGGTCGCCTAGCAACGCCATAATATATTTTTTGGTTCGTAACGACATGACCTATCCACCACCCGAATTTCGTTTATCTACGACAAAGTTCATTTATCGGGTATAGCCATAGGCGCAATGTATTTTGATTTTTGAGGTGGCGCTGTGGAGCCATTTTTAAAGATTTTTTAATACAGATTATTTGTAAATTCCTTTTTTGGCGTTCTTGAATTTTGCGCAAAATTTCGTGAGTTTTCGTCCGTGGGAAGTACCCGAAACCTGAAAAAGTGGTCGGGAAAATAATAATAATAATAATAAGAAATATAGCCGCAAGCGGCGATGATCGGCCCTCGCTTGCACTCGCAGCCCCCTGCTAACGCGCCATTTTCCTATTCCCATGAACCATCTATGTACCAAATTAGGTGTGGCTACACCAAAGTTTTTGCCGGGCATCCTAATGGCAGGGACAGATGTTTGACCTGTTACCATGGCAACATGATGTGAGATGGAGTGGGGGTGTCACTGTGTTTTTTGATCGAGACCATGTCACGAATGTGTGGTCCAAATTTGGTGTGTCTACGGCAAAGTAAAATTTTTCTGTTCCATGCAATCTCCCTAGGGGGCGCTATTACGGCCAATTGAGATTTTCTTATATCAATCTGTGTAGGGCCGGGGTGTTCACCAACGATTAAAGTTTGAGTAAAATCGGCCAAAGTATGTGCGAATTATCACTCGTCGAAGTTTGACAGGAAATGGCGCCTTCGCCACCAGGTCACATGGTCTATCCAAAATGGCTGGTTGGTTGCCTAGCAACGGTATAATATACTTTTTGTTTATCTTCCCATGATGCATCTGTGTACCAAATTTTGTTTGACTACACCAAAGTTTTTCCAGAGAATCCTAATGACAAGGACAGATGTTTGGCCTGTTGCCATGGCAACACGATGGGAGATGCCCGGGGTCATCATTGAGATTTTTGATCGAGACCCTGTCACGAATGTGTGTACCAAATTTGGTATGTCTACGACAAAGTAAAATTTTGCACTTCCATGCAATCTCCCTAGGGGGCGCTATAGTGTCCATTTCAGATTTTCTTATAGAAATCTGTTCAGGGCCGGGGTGTCCACCAACGATTGAAGTTTGAGTGAAATCGGCCAAAGTATGTGCGAATTATCACTCGTCGAATTTGATGGCGAGCCACAAAAACGAACCTGAAATTTGTGGCGTTGTCACGGAAACACCGTTCACTCTTTTAGAACGCTTTTAACAACTTTTAATGTCCCACTTGTCTAGATGATACAGCACGATTCTGGTGAGTCTGGGTCAAAAACCCTAGGAGGAGTTCGTTAAAATACGAGGACAGGAAAATGCGCCCTCGGTGCCAGGTCACGTGCTCGGTCCAAAATGGCCGACTTCCTGTTGGTCGCTTAGCAACCGCATAATATACTTTTTTGTTCCTTATCCCATGATGCATCTGTGTACCAAATTTGGTATGGCTACGACAAAGTTTATGCCGGGCGTCCCATTGGCGACGACAGATGTTTGGCCTGTTGCCATGGCAACACGATGGGACATGGCGTGTTGACGTCATTAAGTTTTTTGATCGATACCCCGTCACGAATATGTGTACCAAATTTGGTATGTCTACGACAAAGTAAAATTTTGCGCTTCCATGCAATCTCCCTAGGTGGCGCTATAGCACCTATTTCAGATTTTCTTATATCAATCTGTTCAGGGCCGGGGTGTCAACCAACGATTGAAGTTTGAGTGATATCGGCCAAAGTATGCGCGAATTATCGCTCATTGAAATTTGATGGCGAGCCGCAAAAACGAACCCGAAATTTGTGGCGTTGTCACGGAAACACCGTTCACTCTTTTAGAACGCTTTTAACAACTTTTAATGTCCCACTTGTCTAGATGATACAGCACGATTCTGGTGAGTCTGGGTCAAAAACCCTAGGAGGAGTTCGTTAAAATACGAAGACAGGAAAATGCACCCTCGGTGCCGGGTCGCGTGCTCGGCCCAATATAGCTGACTTCCTGTTGGTCGCCTAGCAACGCCATAATATATTTTTTGGTTCGTAACGACATGACCTATCCACCACCCGAATTTCGTTTATCTACGACAAAGTTCATTTATCGGGTATAGCCATAGGCGCAATGTATTTTGATTTTTGAGGTGGCGCTGTGGAGCCATTTTTAAAGATTTTTTAATACAGATTATTTGTAAATTCCTTTTTTGGCGTTCTTGAATTTTGCGCAAAATTTCGTGAGTTTTCGTCCGTGGGAAGTACCCGAAACCTGAAAAAGTGGTCGGGAAAATAATAATAATAATAATAATAATAATAAGAAAAACCAGAACAGTAACAATATAGTGCCACGAATGGTAACACAAAATATATCAATGGAAAGGGCGCACGTCCAGTAACCCACCCGTGGGGTCCATTGACACCTACCAGCGCGTTTCACACGTTCCACGCTGGTTCTGCAGTGCTTCGCACCGCAGAACAGTTACAATAGGCCCTATGCGCTCTTCAGCGCTCGGGCCTAATAAGAAAAACCAGAACAGTAACAATATAGTGCCACGAATGGTAACACAAAATATATCAATGGAAAGGGCGCACGTCCAGTAACCCACCCGTGGGGTCCATTGACACCTACCAGCGCGTTTCACACGTTCCACGCTGGTTCTGCAGTGCTTCGCACCGCAGAACAGTTACAAAAGGCCCTATGCGCTCTTCAGCGCTCGGGCCTAATAAGAAAAACCAGAACAGTAACAATATAGTGCCACGAATGGTAACACAAAATATATCAATGGAAAGGGCGCACGTCCAGTAACCCACCCGTGGGGTCCATTGACACCTACCAGCGCGTTTCACACGTTCCACGCTGGTTCTGCAGTGCTTCGCACCGCAGAACAGTTACAAAAGGCCCTATGCGCTCTTCAGCGCTCGGGCCTAATAATAATAGAGAAACAGAGCAACTTCAATAGGGACCTTCGTGCCCCTTCGGGCTCGGTCCCTAATTAAAGCCGCAAGCGGCGTTGGTCGGGACCTCGCACCTGCGTTTGTTCGTCTTACTGAGACGCACACCCATACCGAATTTCGTGTGCCTGGCAAAAATGGTAAGCCATATCGGACAATTTTTCCTGTTAGGGGCTCAGCTAGCGGTAGATTTCTGACAGTTCACTGGCCTGTCATATGGGGGCGCTATGTCAGACTGCCAGTTATTTGGCATGAAAATCTTGGTAGTCCTCATCTACATTACCCTGTGAAGTTTTAGTCTGAGGAAGAACTCCAAATTCAATAAAAACCTCCCATTCATAACTCATAACAATAAATACCTAAGTTTATCGATCCGCCGTATCGTCATATTACCGTCTATTTGAAAATCCTTCGCAATTTAACATCTCCAACGTCTTAAGATTATGTTCACCAAAATTTAAGCCCATCTGAGGTACGGTGTAGGAGAAGTGTCTGCTAAATGAAGTGGTGACACACCTCCTATTGCATTTGGCACTTTCAAATGGTAGCAAAATTCATCAGGCCGCCATTTTGTCATCTTACAAGATATCAAAAATCCCTTCGCAATTTAACATCTCCAATGTCTTGAGCTCATGTACACCAAAATTTACGCCCATCTGATGTACGGTGTAGGAGGAGTGTTTTAAAATCCATTGTATGTCTTATCACACAAAATCGCAATACAAGTCTTCTTATCTCACTTCCTGTTGGGCGTGGCCATGACATTGTAATTACAATTTTGTTCATCTTAGTGAGATACACACCCATACCAACTTTCGTGTGTCTGGCTGAAATCGTATGCCACCCACGATCCTCTTTGTGTTAAAATGCTCATTTGCTGTACATTTTCTGACAGTTCACTGGCCTGTCATATGGGGGCGCTATGTCAGACTGCCAGTTATTTGGCATGAAAATCTTGGTAGTCCTCATCTACATTACCCTGTGAAGTTTTAGTCTGAGGAAGAACTCCAAATTCAATAAAAACCTCCCATTCATAACTCATAATTCCCATTCAATAAATACCTAACTTTATCGATCCGCCGTATTGTCATATTACCGCCTATTTGAAAATCCTTCGCAATTTAACATCTCCAACATCTTAAGATTATGTTCACCAAAATTTAAGCCCATCTGAGGTACGGTGTAGGAGAAGTGTTTCAAATTCCATTGTATGTCCAATATCCACAAAATCACACAAAAGGCCAATTATCTCACTTCCTGTTGGGCGTGGCCATGACATTGCAGTGAGGCGTTTGTTCGACTTATTGAGATACACGTCCCTACCGAATTTCGTGCGCCTATCTTAAACGGAACCCCAAATTCAATAAATAACTCCCATCCATAACTCATAACTCACATTCAATAAATACCTAACTTTATCGATCCGCCGTATCGTCATATTACCGGCTATTTGAAAATCCTTCGCAATTTAACATCTCCAACGTCTTAAGATTATGTTCACCAAAATTTAAGCCCATCTGAGGTACGGTGTAGGAGAAGTGTTTCAAATTCCATTGTATGTCAAATACCACAAAATCACACAAAAGGCCAATTATCTCACTTCCTGTTGGGCGTGGACATGACATTGCAGTGAGGCGTTTGTTCGTCTTATTGAGATACACGTCCCTACCAAATTTCGTGCACCTATGTTAAACGGTATGCCAGCCCCGAAAGACAACGCGCCAGCTCCGAAAGACAACGCGCTAGGGGGCGCTATCGAGCTCCTGGGGGTCACCGGGGGACGGGTCTTTTTGGAGGCGTAGCTGCCGCCCTACGTGATGCCCGTGCAAAGTTTCGTTCGTTTTGAAGCATGGGAACATGCTCAAAATTGCCCAAAAGCGTGTTAAAAAAAAGTGTCCCAAGAATAATAATAATAATAATAATAGAGAAACAGAGCGAGAACAATAGGGACCTCGTGCCCCTTCGGGCTCGGTCCCTAATTAAAGCCGCAAGCGGCGTTGGTCGGGACCTCGCACCTGCGTTTGTTCGTCTTACTGAGACGCACACCCATACCGAATTTCGTGTGCCTGGCAAAAATGGTAAGCCATATCGGACAATTTTTCCTGTTAGGGGCTCAGCTAGCGGTAGATTTCTGACAGTTCACTGGCCTGTCATATGGGGGCGCTATGTCAGACTGCCAGTTATTTGGCATGAAAATCTTGGTAGTCCTCATCTACATTACCCTGTGAAGTTTTAGTCTGAGGAAGAACTCCAAATTCAATAAAAACCTCCCATTCATAACTCATAACTCCCATTCAATAAATACCTAAGTTTATCGATCCGCCGTATCGTCATATTACCGTCTATTTGAAAATCCTTCGCAATTTAACATCTCCAACGTCTTAAGATTATGTTCACCAAAATTTAAGCCCATCTGAGGTACGGTGTAGGAGAAGTGTCTGCTAAATGAAGTGGTGACACACCTCCTATTGCATTTGGCACTTTCAAATGGTAGCAAAATTCATCAGGCCGCCATTTTGTCATCTTACAAGATATCAAAAATCCCTTCGCAATTTAACATCTCCATTGTCTTGAGCTCATGTACACCAAAATTTACGCCCATCTGATGTACGGTGTAGGAGGAGTGTTTTAAAATCCATTGTATGTCTTATCACACAAAATCGCAATACAAGTCTTTTTATCTCACTTCCTGTTGGGCGTGGCCATGACATTGTAATTACAATTTTGTTCATCTTAGTGAGATACACACCCATACCAACTTTCGTGTGTCTGGCTGAAATCGTATGCCACCCACGATCCTCTTTGTGTTAAAACGCTCATTTGCTGTACATTTTCTGACAGTTCACTGGCCTGTCATATGGGGGCGCTATGTCAGACTGCCAGTTATTTGGCATGAAAATCTTGGTAGTCCTCATCTACATTACCCTGTGAAGTTTTAGTCTGAGGAAGAACTCCAAATTCAATAAAAACCTCCTATTCATAATTCATAACTCCCATTCAATAAATACCTAAGTTTATCGATCCGCCGTATCGTCATATTACCGCCTATTTGAAAATCCTTCGCAATTTATCATCTCCAATGTCTTAAGATTATGTTCACCAAAATTTAAGCCCATCTGAGGTTCGGTGTAGGAGAAGTGTTTCAAATTCCATTGTCTGTCCAATATTACAAAATCACACAAAATGCCAATTATCTCACTTCCTGTTGGGCGTGGCCATGACATTGCAGTGAGGCGTTTGTTCGTCTTATTGAGATACACGTCCCTACCGAATTTCGTGCGCCTATCTTAAACGGAACTCCAAATTCAATAAATAACTCCCATCCATAACTCATAACTCATACCTAACTTTATCGATCCGCCGTATCGTCATATTACCGCCTATTTGAAAATCCTTCGCAATTTAACATCTCCAACATCTTAAGATTATGTTCACCAAAATTTAAGCCCATCTGAGGTACGGTGTAGGAGAAGTGTTTCAAATTCCATTGTATGTCAAATTTCACAAAAGGCCAATTATCTCACTTCCTGTTGGGCGTGGACATGACATTGCAGTGAGGCGTTTGTTCGTCTTATTGAGATACACGTCCCTACCGAATTTCGTGCGCCTATCTTAAACGGTATGCCAGCCCCGAAAGACAACGCGCTAGGGGGCGCTATCGAGCTCCTGGGGGTCACCAGGGGACGGGTCTTTTTGGAGGCGTAGCTGCCGCCCTACGTGATGCCCCTGCAAAGTCACGTTCGTTTTGAAGCATGGGAACATGCTCCAAATTGCCCAAAAGCGTGTGAACAAGAACAAGAATAATAATAATTAAAGCCGCAAGCGGCGTTGGTCGGGACCTCGCACCTGCGTTTGTTCGTCTTACTGAGACGCACACCCATACCGAATTTCGTGTGCCTGGCAAAAATGGTAAGCCATATCGGACAATTTTTCCTGTTAGGGGCTCAGCTAGCGGTAGATTTCTGACAGTTCACTGGCCTGTCATATGGGGGCGCTATGTCAGACTGCCAGTTATTTGGCATGAAAATCTTGGTAGTCCTCATCTACATTACCCTGTGAAGTTTTAGTCTGAGGAAGAACTCCAAATTCAATAAAAACCTCCCATTCATAACTCCCATTCAATAAATACCTAAGTTTATCGATCCGCCGTATCGTCATATTACCGCCTATTTGAAAATCCTTCGCAATTTAACATCTCCAACGTCTTAAGATTATGTTCACCAAAATTTAAGCCCATCTGAGGTACGGTGTAGGAGAAGTGTCTGCTAAATGAAGTGGTGACACACCTCCTATTGCATTTGGCACTTTCAAATGGTAGCAAAATTCATCAGGCCGCCATTTTGTCATCTTACAAGATATCAAAAATCCCTTCGCAATTTAACATCTCCAATGTCTTGAGCTCATGTACACCAAATTTTACGCCCATCTGATGTACGGTGTAGGAGGAGTGTTTTAAAATCTATTCTATGTCATATCACAGAAAATCGCAATACAAGTCTTCTTATCTCACTTCCTGTTGGGCGTGGCCATGACATTGTAATTACAATTTTGTTCATCTTAGTGAGATACACACCCATACCAACTTTCGTGTGTCTGGCTGAAATCGTATGCCACCCACGATCCTCTTTGTGTTAAAACGCTCATTTGCTGTACATTTTCTGACAGTTCACTGGCCTGTCATATGGGGGCGCTATGTCAGACTGCCAGTTATTTGGCATGAAAATCTTGGTAGTCCTCATCTACATTACCCTGTGAAGTTTTAGTCTGAGGAAGAACTCCAAATTCAATAAAAACCTCCTATTCATAATTCATAACTCCCATTCAATAAATACCTAAGTTTATCGATCCGCCGTATCGTCATATTACCGCCTATTTGAAAATCCTTCGCAATTTATCATCTCCAATGTCTTAAGATTATGTTCACCAAAATTTAAGCCCATCTGAGGTTCGGTGTAGGAGAAGTGTTTCAAATTCCATTGTCTGTCCAATATTACAAAATCACACAAAATGCCAATTATCTCACTTCCTGTTGGGCGTGGCCATGACATTGCAGTGAGGCGTTTGTTCGTCTTATTGAGATACACGTCCCTACCAAATTTCGTGCGCCTATCTTAAACGGAACTCCAAATTCAATAAATAACTCCCATCCATAACTCATAACTCATACCTAACTTTATCGATCCGCTGTATCGTCATATTACCGCCTATTTGAAAATCCTTCGCAATTTAACATCTCCAACATCTTAAGATTATGTTCACCAAAATTTAAGCCCATCTGAGGTACGGTGTAGGAGAAGTGTTTCAAATTCCATTGTATGTCAAATTTCACAAAAAGCCAATTATCTCACTTCCTGTTGGGCGTGGACATGACATTGCAGTGAGGCGTTTGTTCGTCTTATTGAGATACACGTCCCTACCGAATTTCGTGCGCCTATCTTAAACGGTATGCCAGCCCCGAAAGACAACGCGCTAGGGGGCGCTATCGAGCTCCTGGGGGTCACCGGGGGACGGGTCTTTTTGGAGGCGTAGCTGCCGCCCTACGTGATGCCCGTGCAAAGTTTTGTTCGTTTTGAAGCATGGGAACATGCTCCAAATTGCCCAAAAGCGTGTGAACAAGAACAAAAAAAATAATAATAATAGAGAAACAGAGCGAGAACAATAGGGACCTTCGTCCCCCTTCGGGCTCGGTCCCTAATAATAATAATAATAGAGAAACAAAGCGAGAACAATAGGGACCTCGTGCCCCTTCGGGCTCGGTCCCTAATTAAAGCCGCAAGCGGCGTTGGTCGGGACCTCGCACCTGCGTTTGTTCGTCTTACTGAGACGCACACCCATACCGAATTTCGTGTGCCTGGCAAAAATGGTAAGCCATATCGGACAATTTTTCCTGTTAGGGGCTCAGCTAGCGGTAGATTTCTGACAGTTCACTGGCCTGTCATATGGGGGCGCTATGTCAGACTGCCAGTTATTTGGCATGAAAATCTTGGTAGTCCTCATCTACATTACCCTGTGAAGTTTTAGTCTGAGGAAGAACTCCAAATTCAATAAAAACCTCCCATTCATAACTCCCATTCAATAAATACCTAAGTTTATCGATCCGCCGTATCGTCATATTACCGCCTATTTGAAAATCCTTCGCAATTTAACATCTCCAACGTCTTAAGATTATGTTCACCAAAATTTAAGCCCATCTGAGGTACGGTGTAGGAGAAGTGTCTGCTAAATGAAGTGGTGACACACCTCCTATTGCATTTGGCACTTTCAAATGGTAGCAAAATTCATCAGGCCGCCATTTTGTCATCTTACAAGATATCAAAAATCCCTTCGCAATTTAACATCTCCAATGTCTTGAGCTCATGTACACCAAAATTTACGCCCATCTGATGTACGGTGTAGGAGGAGTGTTTTAAAATCCATTCTATGTCATATCACACAAAATCGCAATACAAGTCTTCTTATCTCACTTCCTGTTGGGCGTGGCCATGACATTGTAATTACAATTTTGTTCATCTTAGTGAGATACACACCCATACCAACTTTCGTGTGTCTGGCTGAAATCGTATGCCACCCACGATCCTCTTTGTGTTAAAGTGCTCATTTGCTGTACATTTTCTGACAGTTCACTGGCCTGTCATATGGGGGCGCTATGTCAGACTGCCAGTTATTTGGCATGAAAATCTTGGTAGTCCTCATCTACATTACCCTGTGAAGTTTTAGTCTGAGGAAGAACTCCAAATTCAATAAAAACCTCCTATTCATAACTCATAACTCCCATTCAATAAATACCTAAGTTTATCGATCCGCCGTATCGTCATATTACCGCCTATTTGAAAATCCTTCGCAATTTAACATCTCCAACGTCTTAAGATTATGTTCACCAAAATTTAAGCCCATCTGAGGTACGGTGTAGGAGAAGTGTTTCAAATTCCATTGTATGTCCAATATCCACAAAATCACACAAAAGGCCAATTATCTCACTTCCTGTTGGGCGTGGCCATGACATTGCAGTGAGGCGTTTGTTCGTCTTATTGAGATACACGTCCCTACCGAATTTCGTGCGCCTATCTTAAACGAAACTCCAAATTCAATAAATAACTCCCATCCATAACTCATAACTCCATTCTATAAATACCTAATTTTATCGATCCGCCGTATCGTCATTTTACCGCCTATTTGAAAATCCTTCGCAATTTAACATCTACCACATCTTAAGATTATGTTCACCAAAATTTAAGCTCATCTGAGGTACGGTGTAGGAGAAGTGTTTCAAATTCCATTGTATGTCAAATTTCACAAAAGGCCAATTATCTCACTTCCTGTTGGGCGTGGACATGACATTGCAGTGAGGCGTTTGTTCGTCTTTTTACGATACACGTCCCTATCGAATTTCGTGCGCCTATCTTAAACGGTATGTCAGCCCCGAAAGACAACGCGCTAGGGGGCGCTATCGAGCTCCTGGGGGTCACCGGGGGACGGGTCTTTTTGGAGGCGTAGCTGCCGCCCTACGTGATGCCCCTGCAAAGTCACGTTCGTTTTGAAGCATGGGAACATGCTCAAAATTGCCCAAAAGCGTGTGAACAAGAACAAGAATAATAATAATTAAAGCCGCAAGCGGCGTTGGTCGGGACCTCGCACCTGCGTTTGTTCGTCTTACTGAGACGCACACCCATACCGAATTTCGTGTGCCTGGCAAAAATGGTAAGCCATATCGGACAATTTTTCCTGTTAGGGGCTCAGCTAGCGGTAGATTTCTGACAGTTCACTGGCCTGTCATATGGGGGCGCTATGTCAGACTGCCAGTTATTTGGCATGAAAATCTTGGTAGTCCTCATCTACATTACCCTGTGAAGTTTTAGTCTGAGGAAGAACTCCAAATTCAATAAAAACCTCCCATTCATAACTCATAACTCCCATTCAATAAATACCTAAGTTTATCGATCCGCCGTATCGTCATATTACCGCCTATTTGAAAATCCTTCGCAATTTAACATCTCCAACGTCTTAAGATTATGTTCACCAAAATTTAAGCCCATCTGAGGTACGGTGTAGGAGAAGTGTCTGCTAAATGAAGTGGTGACACACCTCCTATTGCATTTGGCACTTTCAAATGGTAGCAAAATTCATCAGGCCGCCATTTTGTCATCTTACAAGATATCAAAAATCCCTTCGCAATTTAACATCTCCAATGTCTTGAGCTCATGTACACCAAAATTTACGCCCATCTGATGTACGGTGTAGGAGGAGTGTTTTAAAATCCATTGTATGTCATATCACACAAAATCGCAATACAAGTCTTCTTATCTCACTTCCTGTTGGGCGTGGCCATGACATTGTAATTACAATTTTGTTCATCTTAGTGAGATACACACCCATACCAACTTTCGTGTGTCTGGCTGAAATCGTATGCCACCCACGATCCTCTTTGTGTTAAAACGCTCATTTGCTGTACATTTTCTGACAGTTCACTGGCCTGTCATATGGGGGCGCTATGTCAGACTGCCAGTTATTTGGCATGAAAATCTTGGTAGTCCTCATCTACATTACCCTGTGAAGTTTTAGTCTGAGGAAGAACTCCAAATTCAATAAAAACCTCCTATTCATAATTCATAACTCCCATTCAATAAATACCTAAGTTTATCGATCCGCCGTATCGTCATATTACCGCCTATTTGAAAATCCTTCGCAATTTATCATCTCCAATGTCTTAAGATTATGTTCACCAAAATTTAAGCCCATCTGAGGTTCGGTGTAGGAGAAGTGTTTCAAATTCCATTGTCTGTCCAATATTACAAAATCACACAAAATGCCAATTATCTCACTTCCTGTTGGGCGTGGCCATGACATTGCAGTGAGGCGTTTGTTCGTCTTATTGAGATACACGTCCCTACCGAATTTCGTGCGCCTATCTTAAACGGAACTCCAAATTCAATAAATAACTCCCATCCATAACTCATAACTCATACCTAAATTTATCGATCCGCTGTATCGTCATATTACCGCCTATTTGAAAATCCTTCGCAATTTAACATCTCCAACATCTTAAGATTATGTTCACCAAAATTTAAGCCCATCTGAGGTACGGTGTAGGAGAAGTGTTTCAAATTCCATTGTATGTCAAATTTCACAAAAGGCCAATTATCTCACTTCCTGTTGGGCGTGGACATGACATTGCAGTGAGGCGTTTGTTTGTCTTATTGAGATACACGTCCCTACCGAATTTCGTGCGCCTATCTTAAACGGTATGCCAGCCCCGAAAGACAACGCGCTAGGGGGCGCTATCGAGCTCCTGGGGGTCACCAGGGGACGGGTCTTTTTGGAGGCGTAGCTGCCGCCCTAAGTGATGCCCCTGCAAAGTCACGTTCGTTTTGAAGCATGGGAACATGCTCAAAATTGCCCAAAAGCGCGTGAACAAGAACAAGAATAATAATAATAGAGAAACAAAGCAACTTCAATAGGGACCTTCGTGCCCCTTCGGGCTCGGTCCCTAATTAAAGCCGCAAGCGGCGTTGGTCGGGACCTCGCACCTGCGTTTGTTCGTCTTACTGAGACGCACACCCATACCGAATTTCGTGTGCCTGGCAAAAATGGTAAGCCATATCGGACAATTTTTCCTGTTAGGGGCTCAGCTAGCGGTAGATTTCTGACAGTTCACTGGCCTGTCATATGGGGGCGCTATGTCAGACTGCCAGTTATTTGGCATGAAAATCTTGGTAGTCCTCATCTACATTACCCTGTGAAGTTTTAGTCTGAGGAAGAACTCCAAATTCAATAAATGCCTCCCATTCATAACTCCCATTCAATAAATACCTAAGTTTATCGATCCGCCGTATCGTCATATTACCGCCTATTTGAAAATCCTTCGCAATTTAACATCTCCAACGTCTTAAGATTATGTTCACCAAAATTTAAGCCCATCTGAGGTACGGTGTAGGAGAAGTGTCTGCTAAATGAAGTGGTGACACACCTCCTATTGCATTTGGCACTTTCAAATGGTAGCAAAATTCATCAGGCCGCCATTTTGTCATCTTACAAGATATCAAAAATCCCTTCGCAATTTAACATCTCCATTGTCTTGAGCTCATGTACACCAAAATTTACGCCCATCTGATGTACGGTGTAGGAGGAGTGTTTTAAAATCCATTGTATGTCTTATCACACAAAATCGCAATACAAGTCTTTTTATCTCACTTCCTGTTGGGCGTGGCCATGACATTGTAATTACAATTTTGTTCATCTTAGTGAGATACACACCCATACCAACTTTCGTGTGTCTGGCTGAAATCGTATGCCACCCACGATCCTCTTTGTGTTAAAACGCTCATTTGCTGTACATTTTCTGACAGTTCACTGGCCTGTCATATGGGGGCGCTATGTCAGACTGCCAGTTATTTGGCATGAAAATCTTGGTAGTCCTCATCTACATTACCCTGTGAAGTTTTAGTCTGAGGAAGAACTCCAAATTCAATAAAAACCTCCTATTCATAATTCATAACTCCCATTCAATAAATACCTAAGTTTATCGATCCGCCGTATCGTCATATTACCGCCTATTTGAAAATCCTTCGCAATTTATCATCTCCAATGTCTTAAGATTATGTTCACCAAAATTTAAGCCCATCTGAGGTTCGGTGTAGGAGAAGTGTTTCAAATTCCATTGTCTGTCCAATATTACAAAATCACACAAAATGCCAATTATCTCACTTCCTGTTGGGCGTGGCCATGACATTGCAGTGAGGCGTTTGTTCGTCTTATTGAGATACACGTCCCTACCGAATTTCGTGCGCCTATCTTAAACGGAACTCCAAATTCAATAAATAACTCCCATCCATAACTCATAACTCATACCTAACTTTATCGATCCGCTGTATCGTCATATTACCGCCTATTTGAAAATCCTTCGCAATTTAACATCTCCAACATCTTAAGATTATGTTCACCAAAATTTAAGCCCATCTGAGGTACGGTGTAGGAGAAGTGTTTCAAATTCCATTGTATGTCAAATTTCACAAAAAGCCAATTATCTCACTTCCTGTTGGGCGTGGACATGACATTGCAGTGAGGCGTTTGTTCGTCTTATTGAGATACACGTCCCTACCGAATTTCGTGCGCCTATCTTAAACGGTATGCCAGCCCCGAAAGACAACGCGCTAGGGGGCGCTATCGAGCTCCTGGGGGTCACCGGGGGACGGGACTTTTTGGAGGCGTAGCTGCCGCCCTACGTGATGCCCGTGCAAAGTTTTGTTCGTTTTGAAGCATGGGAACATGCTCCAAATTGCCCAAAAGCGTGTGAACAAGAACAAAAAAATAATAATAATAGAGAAACAGAGCGAGAACAATAGGGACCTTCGTCCCCCTTCGGGCTCGGTCCCTAATTAAAGCCGCAAGCGGCGTTGGTCGGGACCTCGCACCTGCGTTTGTTCGTCTTACTGAGACGCACACCCATACCGAATTTCGTGTGCCTGGCAAAAATGGTAAGCCATATCGGACAATTTTTCCTGTTAGGGGCTCAGCTAGCGGTAGATTTCTGACAGTTCACTGGCCTGTCATATGGGGGCGCTATGTCAGACTGCCAGTTATTTGGCATGAAAATCTTGGTAGTCCTCATCTACATTACCCTGTGAAGTTTTAGTCTGAGGAAGAACTCCAAATTCAATAAATATCTCCCATTCATAACTCCCATTCAATAAATACCTAAGTTTATCGATCCGCCGTATCGTCATATTACCGCCTATTTGAAAATCCTTCGCAATTTAACATCTCCAACGTCTTAAGATTATGTTCACCAAAATTTAAGCCCATCTGAGGTACGGTGTAGGAGAAGTGTCTGCTAAATGAAGTGGTGACACACCTCCTATTGCATTTGGCACTTTCAAATGGTAGCAAAATTCATCAGGCCGCCATTTTGTCATCTTACAAGATATCAAAAATCCCTTCGCAATTTAACATCTCCAATGTCTTGAGCTCATGTACACCAAAATTTACGCCCATCTGATGTACGGTGTAGGAGGAGTGTTTTAAAATCCATTCTATGTCATATCACAGAAAATCGCAATACAAGTCTTCTTATCTCACTTCCTGTTGGGCGTGGCCATGACATTGTAATTACAATTTTGTTCATCTTAGTGAGATACACACCCATACCAACTTTCGTGTGTCTGGCTGAAATCGTATGCCACCCACGATCCTCTTTGTGTTAAAATGCTCATTTGCTGTACATTTTCTGACAGTTCACTGGCCTGTCATATGGGGGCGCTATGTCAGACTGCCAGTTATTTGGCATGAAAATCTTGGTAGTCCTCATCTACATTACCCTGTGAAGTTTTAGTCTGAGGAAGAACTCCAAATTTAATAAAAATCTCCCATTCATAACTCATAATTCACATTCAATAAATACCTAACTTTATCGATCCGCCGTATTGTCATATTAGCGCCTATTTGAAAATCCTTCGCAATTTAACATCTCCAACGTCTTAAGATTATGTTCACCAAAATTTAAGCCCATCTGAGGTACGGTGTAGGAGAAGTGTTTCAAATTCCATTGTATGTCCAATATCCACAAAATCACACAAAAGGCCAATTATCTCACTTCCTGTTGGGCGTGGCCATGACATTGCAGTGAGGCGTTTGTTCGTCTTATTGAGATACACGTCCCTACCAAATTTCGTGCGCCTATCTTAAACGGTATGCCAGCCCCGAAAGACAACGCGCCAGCCCCGAAAAACAACGCGCTAGGGGGCGCTATCAAGCTCCTGGGGGTCACCGGGGGACGGGTCTTTTTGGAGGCGTAGCTGCCGCCCTATGTGATGCCCGTGCAAAGTTTCGTTCGTTTTGAAGCATGGGAACATGCTCAAAATTGCCCAAAAGCGTGTTAAAAAAAGTAATAATAATAATAATAGAGAAACAGAGCGAGAACAATAGGGACCTCGTGCCCCTTCGGGCTCGGTCCCTAATTAAAGCCGCAAGCGGCGTTGGTCGGGACCTCGCACCTGCGTTTGTTCGTCTTACTGAGACGCACACCCATACCGAATTTCGTGTGCCTGGCAAAAATGGTAAGCCATATCGGACAATTTTTCCTGTTAGGGGCTCAGCTAGCGGTAGATTTCTGACAGTTCACTGGCCTGTCATATGGGGGCGCTATGTCAGACTGCCAGTTATTTGGCATGAAAATCTTGGTAGTCCTCATCTACATTACCCTGTGAAGTTTTAGTCTGAGGAAGAACTCCAAATTCAATAAAAACCTCCTATTCATAACTCATAACTCCCATTCAATAAATACCTAAGTTTATCGATCCGCCGTATCGTCATATTACCGCCTATTTGAAAATCCTTCGCAATTTAACATCTCCAACGTCTTAAGATTATGTTCACCAAAATTTAAGCCCATCTGAGGTACGGTGTAGGAGAAGTGTCTTCAAAATGAAGTGGTGACACACCTCCTATTGAATTTGGCACTTTCAAATGGTAGCAAAATTCATCAGGCCGCCATTTTGTCATCTTACAAGATATCAAAAATCCCTTCGCAATTTAACATCTCCAATGTCTTGAGCTCATGTACACCAAAATTTACGCCCATCTGATGTACGGTGTAGGAGGAGTGTTTTAAAATCCATTGTATGTCATATCACACAAAATCGCAATACAAGTCTTCTTATCTCACTTCCTGTTGGGCGTGGCCATGACATTGTAATTACAATTTTGTTCATCTTAGTGAGATACACACCCATACCAACTTTCGTGTGTCTGGCTGAAATCGTATGCCACCCACGATCCTCTTTGTGTTAAAACGCTCATTTGCTGTACATTTTCTGACAGTTCACTGGCCTGTCATATGGGGGCGCTATGTCAGACTGCCAGTTATTTGGCATGAAAATCTTGGTAGTCCTCATCTACATTACCCTGTGAAGTTTTAGTCTGAGGAAGAACTCCAAATTCAATAAAAACCTCCTATTCATAATTCATAACTCCCATTCAATAAATACCTAAGTTTATCGATCCGCCGTATCGTCATATTACCGCCTATTTGAAAATCCTTCGCAATTTATCATCTCCAATGTCTTAAGATTATGTTCACCAAAATTTAAGCCCATCTGAGGTTCGGTGTAGGAGAAGTGTTTCAAATTCCATTGTCTGTCCAATATTACAAAATCACACAAAATGCCAATTATCTCACTTCCTGTTGGGCGTGGCCATGACATTGCAGTGAGGCGTTTGTTCGTCTTATTGAGATACACGTCCCTACCGAATTTCGTGCGCCTATCTTAAACGGAACTCCAAATTCAATAAATAACTCCCATCCATAACTCATAACTCATACCTAAATTTATCGATCCGCTGTATCGTCATATTACCGCCTATTTGAAAATCCTTCGCAATTTAACATCTCCAACATCTTAAGATTATGTTCACCAAAATTTAAGCCCATCTGAGGTACGGTGTAGGAGAAGTGTTTCAAATTCCATTGTATGTCAAATTTCACAAAAGGCCAATTATCTCACTTCCTGTTGGGCGTGGACATGACATTGCAGTGAGGCGTTTGTTCGTCTTATTGAGATACACGTCCCTACCGAATTTCGTGCGCCTATCTTAAACGGTATGCCAGCCCCGAAAGACAACGCGCTAGGGGGCGCTATCGAGCTCCTGGGGGTCACCGGGGGACGGGTCTTTTTGGAGGCGTAGCTGCCGCCCTACGTGATGCCCCTGCAAAGTCACGTTCGTTTTGAAGCATGGGAACATGCTCAAAATTGCCCAAAAGCGTGTGAACAAGAACAAAAATAATAATAATAGAGAAACAGAGCGAGAACAATAGGGACCTTCGTCCCCCTTCGGGCTCGGTCCCTAATAATAATAGAGAAACAGAGCGAGAACAATAGGGACCTTCGTGCCCCTTCGGGCTCGGTCCCTAATAATAATAATAGAGAAACAGAGCGAGAACAATAGGGACCTTCGTGCCCCTTCTCGGCTTCAATAGGGACTTCGGGCTCGGTCCCTAATTAAAGCCGCAAGCGGCGTTGGTCGGGACCTCGCACCTGCGTTTGTTCGTCTTACTGAGACGCACACCCATACCGAATTTCGTGTGCCTGGCAAAAATGGTAAGCCATATCGGACAATTTTTCCTGTTAGGGGCTCAGCTAGCGGTAGATTTCTGACAGTTCACTGGCCTGTCATATGGGGGCGCTATGTCAGACTGCCAGTTATTTGGCATGAAAATCTTGGTAGTCCTCATCTACATTACCCTGTGAAGTTTTAGTCTGAGGAAGAACTCCAAATTCAATAAAAACCTCCCATTCATAACTCATAACTCCCATTCAATAAATACCTAAGTTTATCGATCCGCCGTATCGTCATATTACCGCCTATTTGAAAATCCTTCGCAATTTAACATCTCCAACGTCTTAAGATTATGTTCACCAAAATTTAAGCCCATCTGAGGTACGGTGTAGGAGAAGTGTCTGCTAAATGAAGTGGTGACACACCTCCTATTGCATTTGGCACTTTCAAATGGTAGCAAAATTCATCAGGCCGCCATTTTGTCATCTTACAAGATATCAAAAATCCCTTCGCAATTTAACATCTCCAATGTCTTGAGCTCATGTACACCAAAATTTACGCCCATCTGATGTACGGTGTAGGAGGAGTGTTTTAAAATCTATTCTATGTCATATCACAGAAAATCGCAATACAAGTCTTCTTATCTCACTTCCTGTTGGGCGTGGCCATGACATTGTAATTACAATTTTGTTCATCTTAGTGAGATACACACCCATACCAACTTTCGTGTGTCTGGCTGAAATCGTATGCCACCCACGATCCTCTTTGTGTTAAAGTGCTCATTTGCTGTACATTTTCTGACAGTTCACTGGCCTGTCATATGGGGGCGCTATGTCAGACTGCCAGTTATTTGGCATGAAAATCTTGGTAGTCCTCATCTACATTACCCTGTGAAGTTTTAGTCTGAGGAAGAACTCCAAATTCAATAAAAACCTCCTATTCATAATTCATAACTCCCATTCAATAAATACCTAACTTTATCGATCCGCCGTATTGTCATATTACCGCCTATTTGAAAATCCTTCGCAATTTAACATCTCCAACGTCTTAAGATTATGTTCACCAAAATTTAAGCCCATCTGAGGTACGGTGTAGGAGAAGTGTTTCAAATTCCATTGTATGTCCAATATCCACAAAATCACACAAAAGGCCAATTATCTCACTTCCTGTTGGGCGTGGCCATGACATTGCAGTGAGGCGTTTGTTCGTCTTATTGAGATACACGTCCCTACCGAATTTCGTGCGCCTATCTTAAACGGTATGCCAGCCCCGAAAGACAACGCGCCAGCCCCGAAAAACAACGCGCTAGGGGGCGCTATCAAGCTCCTGGGGGTCACCGGGGGACGGGTCTTTTTGGAGGCGTAGCTGCCGCCCTACGTGATGCCCGTGCAAAGTTTCGTTCGTTTTGAAGCATGGGAACATGTTCAAAATTGCCCAAAAGCGTGTTAAAAAAAGTGTCCCAAGAATAATAATAATAATAATATATTAAAGCCGCAAGCGGCGATGGTCGGGACCTCGCCCCTGCGTTTGTTCGTCTTACTGAGACGCACACCCATACTGAATTTCGTGTGCCTGGCAAAAATGGTAAGCCATATCGGGACTTTGTGTGGTCGTACTGAATGTACGCATTTGTTCGTCTTATTGAGATACACGTCCCTACCGAATTTCGTGCGCCTATCTTAAACGGTATGCCAGCCCCGAAAGACAACGCGCTAGGGGGCGCTATCGAGCTCCTGGGGGTCACTGGGGGACGGGACTTTGTGTGGTCGTACTGGCAGCACTTTGTGATGCCCGTGCAAAGTTTTGTTTTGAAGCATGGGAACATGCTCAAAATTGCCCCAATTATCTCACTTCCTGTTGGGCGTGGCCATGACATTGTAGATACCCTGTCAGACCCTGTCAGACCCTGTCAGACCCTGTCAGACCCTGTCAGACCCTGTCAGACTCTGTTAGACCCTGTCAGACCCTGCATGTGGCCTCCATGCTGAGGCCTACATGAACCTTCGATGCTTGTCCCCACATTGCTGCTTGCAGCTATATCAGATCAAAGGTACAAAGATCAAAGACCTTTGATCAGGGAGTTGCCTAGCAACAAATACCTCCCATTCATAACTCATCACTCCCATTCAATAAATACCTAAATTTATCGATCCGCCGTGTCGTCATATTACCGCCTATTTGAAAATCCTTCGCAATTTAACATCTCCAACGTCTTAAGATTATGTTCACCAAAATTTAAGCCTATCTGAGGTACGGTGTAGGAGAAGTGTTTCAAATTCCATACCTAACTTTATCGATCCGCTGTATCGTCATATTACCGCCTATTTGAAAATCCTTCGCAATTTAACATCTCCAACGTCTTAAGATTATGCTTACCAAAATTTATGCCCATCTGAGGTACGGTCTAGGAGACCCCCCACTGGGGGACCCGCAGTGGGGGTCTCCCAGGGAACCCCAGGTCCCCCAGGGACGAGACTTTGTGTGGTCGTACTGGCAGCACTTTGTGATGCCCGTGCAAAGTTTCGTTTGTTTTGAAGCATGGGAACATGCTCAAAATTGCCCCAGCGTGTATGAACAAGAATAATAATAATAATACGGAAACGAAGCAACAATAGGGACCTCGGGCTCGGTCCCAATAATAGGGAAACAAAGCAACAACAATAGGGACCTTCGTCCCCTTCGGGCTCGGTCCCTAATTAAAGCCGCAAGCGGCGTTGGTCGGGACCTCGCACCTGCGTTTGTTCGTCTTACTGAGACGCACACCCATACCGAATTTCGTGTGCCTGGCAAAAATGGTAAGCCATATCGGACAATTTTTCCTGTTAGGGGCTCAGCTAGCGGTAGATTTCTGACAGTTCACTGGCCTGTCATATGGGGGCGCTATGTCAGACTGCCAGTTATTTGGCATGAAAATCTTGGTAGTCCTCATCTACATTACCCTGTGAAGTTTTAGTCTGAGGAAGAACTCCAAATTCAATAAAAACCTCCCATTCATAACTCCCATTCAATAAATACCTAAGTTTATCGATCCGCCGTATCGTCATATTACCGCCTATTTGAAAATCCTTCGCAATTTAACATCTCCAACGTCTTAAGATTATGTTCACCAAAATTTAAGCCCATCTGAGGTACGTTGTAGGAGAAGTGTCTGCTAAATGAAGTGGTGACACACCTCCTATTGCATTTGGCACTTTCAAATGGTAGCAAAATTCATCAGGCCGCCATTTTGTCATCTTACAAGATATCAAAAATCCCTTCGCAATTTAACATCTCCATTGTCTTGAGCTCATGTACACCAAAATTTATGCCCATCTGATGTACGGTGTAGGAGGAGTGTTTTAAAATCCATTGTATGTCTTATCACACAAAATCGCAATACAAGTCTTTTTATCTCACTTCCTGTTGGGCGTGGCCATGACATTGTAATTACAATTTTGTTCATCTTAGTGAGATACACACCCATACCAACTTTCGTGTGTCTGGCTGAAATCGTATGCCACCCACGATCGTCTTTGTGTTAAAGTGCTCATTTGCTGTACATTTTCTGACAGTTCACTGGCCTGTCATATGGGGGCGCTATGTCAGACTGCCAGTTATTTGGCATGAAAATCTTGGTAGTCCTCATCTACATTACCCTGTGAAGTTTTAGTCTGAGGAAGAACTCCAAATTCAATAAAAACCTCCTATTCATAATTCATAACTCTGATTCAATAAATACCTAAGTTTATCGATCCGCCGTATCGTCATATTACCGCCTATTTGAAAATCCTTCGCAATTTAACATCTCCAACGTCTTAAGATTATGTTCACCAAAATTTAAGCCCATCTGAGGTACGGTGTAGGAGAAGTGTCTGCTAAATGAAGTGGTTGACACGCCTCCTATTGCATTTGGCACTTTCAAATGGTAGCAAAATTCATCAGGCCGCCATTTTGTCATCTTACAAGATATCAAAAATCCCTTCGCAATTTAACATCTCCAATGTCTTGAGCTCATGTACACCAAATTTTACGCCCATCTGATGTACGGTGTAGGAGGAGTGTTTTAAAATCTATTCTATGTCATATCACAGAAAATCGCAATACAAGTCTTCTTATCTCACTTCCTGTTGGGCGTGGCCATGACATTGTAATTACAATTTTGTTCTTCTTAGTGAGATACACACCCATACCAACTTTCGTGTGTCTGGCTGAAATCGTATGCCACCCACAATCCTTTTTGTGTGAAAATGCTCATTTGCTGTACATTTTCTGACAGTTCACTGGCCTGTCAAATGGGGGCGCTATGTCAGACTGCCAGTTATTTGGCATGAAAATCTTGGTAGTCCTCATCTACATTACCCTGTGAAGTTTTAGTCTGAGGAAGAACTCCAAATTTAATAAAAATCTCCCATTCATAACTCATAATTCACATTCAATAAATACCTAACTTTATCGATCCGCCGTATTGTCATATTAGCGCCTATTTGAAAATCCTTCGCAATTTAACATCTCCAACGTCTTAAGATTATGTTCACCAAAATTTAAGCCCATCTGAGGTACGGTCTAGGAGAAGTGTTTCAAATTCCATTGTATGTCCAATATCCACAAAATCACACAAAAGGCCAATTATCTCACTTCCTGTTGGGCGTGGACATGACATTGCAGTGAGGCGTTTGTTCGTCTTATTGAGATACACGTCCCTACCGAATTTCGTGCGCCTATCTTAAACGGTATGCCAGCCCCGAAAGACAACGCGCCAGCCCCAAAAAACAACGCACTAGGGGGCGCTATCAAGCTCCTGGGGGTCACCGGGGGACGGGTCTTTTTGGAGGCGTAGCTGCCGCCCTACGTGATGCCCGTGCAAAATTTCGTTCGTTTTGAAGCATGGGAACATGCTCAAAATTGCCCAAAAGCGTGTTAAAAAATGTGTCCCAAGAATAATAATAATAATAATAATAGAGAAACAGAGCGAGAACAATAGGGACCTTCGTCCCCCTTCGGGCTCGGTCCCTAATTAAAGCCGCAAGCGGCGTTGGTCGGGACCTCGCACCTGCGTTTGTTCGTCTTACTGAGACGCACACCCATACCGAATTTCGTGTGCCTGGCAAAAATGGTAAGCCATATCGGACAATTTTTCCTGTTAGGGGCTCAGCTAGCGGTAGATTTCTGACAGTTCACTGGCCTGTCATATGGGGGCGCTATGTCAGACTGCCAGTTATTTGGCATGAAAATCTTGGTAGTCCTCATCTACATTACCCTGTGAAGTTTTAGTCTGAGGAAGAACTCCAAATTCAATAAAAACCTCCCATTCATAACTCCCATTCAATAAATACCTAAGTTTATCGATCCGCCGTATCGTCATATTACCGCCTATTTGAAAATCCTTCGCAATTTAACATCTCCAACGTCTTAAGATTATGTTCACCAAAATTTAAGCCCATCTGAGGTACGGTGTAGGAGAAGTGTCTGCTAAATGAAGTGGTGACACACCTCCTATTGCATTTGGCACTTTCAAATGGTAGCAAAATTCATCAGGCTGCCATTTTGTCATCTTACAAGATATCAAAAATCCCTTCGCAATTTAACATCTCCAATGTCTTGAGCTAATGTACACCAAAATTTACGCCCATCTGATGTACGGTGTAGGAGGAGTGTTTTAAAATCCATTGTATGTCATATCACACAAAATCGCAATACAAGTCTTCTTATCTCACTTCCTGTTGGGCGTGGCCATGACATTGTAATTACAATTTTGTTCATCTTAGTGAGATACACACCCATACCAACTTTCGTGTGTCTGGCTGAAATCGTATGCCACCCACGATCCTCTTTGTGTTAAAATGCTCATTTGCTGTACATTTTCTGACAGTTCACTGGCCTGTCATATGGGGGCGCTATGTCAGACTGCCAGTTATTTGGCATGAAAATCTTGGTAGTCCTCATCTACATTACCCTGTGAAGTTTTAGTCTGAGGAAGAACTCCAAATTTAATAAAAATCTCCCATTCATAACTCATAATTCACATTCAATAAATACCTAACTTTATCGATCCGCCGTATTGTCATATTAGCGCCTATTTGAAAATCCTTCGCAATTTAACATCTCCAACGTCTTAAGATTATGTTCACCAAAATTTAAGCCCATCTGAGGTACGGTGTAGGAGAAGTGTTTCAAATTCCATTGTATGTCCAATATCCACAAAATCACACAAAAGGCCAATTATCTCACTTCCTGTTGGGCGTGGCCATGACATTGCAGTGAGGCGTTTGTTCGTCTTATTGAGATACACGTCCCTACCAAATTTCGTGCGCCTATCTTAAACGGTATGCCAGCCCCGAAAGACAACGCGCCAGCCCCGAAAAACAACGCACTAGGGGGCGCTATCAAGCTCCTGGGGGTCACCGGGGGACGGGTCTTTTTGGAGGCGTAGCTGCCGCCCTACGTGATGCCCGTGCAAAGTTTCGTTCGTTTTGAAGCATGGGAACATGCTCAAAATTGCCCAAAAGCGTGTTAAAAAAAAGTGTCCCAAGAATAATAATAATAATAATTAAAGCCGCAAGCGGCGTTGGTCGGGACCTCGCACCTGCGTTTGTTCGTCTTACTGAGACGCACACCCATACCGAATTTCGTGTGCCTGGCAAAAATGGTAAGCCATATCGGACAATTTTTCCTGTTAGGGGCTCAGCTAGCGGTAGATTTCTGACAGTTCACTGGCCTGTCATATGGGGGCGCTATGTCAGACTGCCAGTTATTTGGCATGAAAATCTTGGTAGTCCTCATCTACATTACCCTGTGAAGTTTTAGTCTGAGGAAGAACTCCAAATTCAATAAAAACCTCCCATTCATAACTCATAACTCCCATTCAATAAATACCTAAGTTTATCGATCCGCCGTATCGTCATATTACCGCCTATTTGAAAATCCTTCGCAATTTAACATCTCCAACGTCTTAAGATTATGTTCACCAAAATTTAAGCCCATCTGAGGTACGGTGTAGGAGAAGTGTCTGCTAAATGAAGTGGTGACACACCTCCTATTGCATTTGGCACTTTCAAATGGTAGCAAAATTCATCAGGCCGCCATTTTGTCATCTTACAAGATATCAAAAATCCCTTCGCAATTTAACATCTCCATTGTCTTGAGCTCATGTACACCAAAATTTACGCCCATCTGATGTACGGTGTAGGAGGAGTGTTTTAAAATCCATTGTATGTCTTATCACACAAAATCGCAATACAAGTCTTTTTATCTCACTTCCTGTTGGGCGTGGCCATGACATTGTAATTACAATTTTGTTCATCTTAGTGAGATACACACCCATACCAACTTTCGTGTGTCTGGCTGAAATCGTATGCCACCCACGATCCTCTTTGTGTTAAAACGCTCATTTGCTGTACATTTTCTGACAGTTCACTGGCCTGTCATATGGGGGCGCTATGTCAGACTGCCAGTTATTTGGCATGAAAATCTTGGTAGTCCTCATCTACATTACCCTGTGAAGTTTTAGTCTGAGGAAGAACTCCAAATTCAATAAAAACCTCCTATTCATAATTCATAACTCCCATTCAATAAATACCTAAGTTTATCGATCCGCCGTATCGTCATATTACCGCCTATTTGAAAATCCTTCGCAATTTATCATCTCCAATGTCTTAAGATTATGTTCACCAAAATTTAAGCCCATCTGAGGTTCGGTGTAGGAGAAGTGTTTCAAATTCCATTGTCTGTCCAATATTACAAAATCACACAAAATGCCAATTATCTCACTTCCTGTTGGGCGTGGCCATGACATTGCAGTGAGGCGTTTGTTCGTCTTATTGAGATACACGTCCCTACCGAATTTCGTGCGCCTATCTTAAACGGAACTCCAAATTCAATAAATAACTCCCATCCATAACTCATAACTCATACCTAAATTTATCGATCCGCTGTATCGTCATATTACCGCCTATTTGAAAATCCTTCGCAATTTAACATCTCCAACATCTTAAGATTATGTTCACCAAAATTTAAGCCCATCTGAGGTACGGTGTAGGAGAAGTGTTTCAAATTCCATTGTATGTCAAATTTCACAAAAGGCCAATTATCTCACTTCCTGTTGGGCGTGGACATGACATTGCAGTGAGGCGTTTGTTCGTCTTATTGAGATACACGTCCCTACCGAATTTCGTGCGCCTATCTTAAACGGTATGCCAGCCCCGAAAGACAACGCGCTAGGGGGCGCTATCGAGCTCCTGGGGGTCACCAGGGGACGGGTCTTTTTGGAGGCGTAGCTGCCGCCCTACGTGATGCCCCTGCAAAGTCACGTTCGTTTTGAAGCATGGGAACATGCTCCAAATTGCCCAAAAGCGTGTGAACAAGAACAAGAATAATAATAATAATAATAGAGAAACAGAGCGAGAACAATAGGGACCTTCGTCCCCCTTCGGGCTCGGTCCCTAATAATAGAGAAACAGAGCGAGAACAATAGGGACCTTCGTGCCCCTTCGGGCTCGGTCCCTAATAATAGAGAAACAGAGCGAGAACAATAGGGACCTTCGTGCCCCTTCGGGCTCGGTCCCTAATAATAGAGAAACAGAGCAACTTCAATAGGGACCTTCGTGCCCCTTCGGGCTCGGTCCCTAATTAAAGCCGCAAGCGGCGTTGGTCGGGACCTCGCACCTGCGTTTGTTCGTCTTACTGAGACGCACACCCATACCGAATTTCGTGTGCCTGGCAAAAATGGTAAGCCATATCGGACAATTTTTCCTGTTAGGGGCTCAGCTAGCGGTAGATTTCTGACAGTTCACTGGCCTGTCATATGGGGGCGCTATGTCAGACTGCCAGTTATTTGGCATGAAAATCTTGGTAGTCCTCATCTACATTACCCTGTGAAGTTTTAGTCTGAGGAAGAACTCCAAATTCAATAAAAACCTCCCATTCATAACTCCCATTCAATAAATACCTAAGTTTATCGATCCGCCGTATCGTCATATTACCGCCTATTTGAAAATCCTTCGCAATTTAACATCTCCAACGTCTTAAGATTATGTTCACCAAAATTTAAGCCCATCTGAGGTACGGTGTAGGAGAAGTGTCTGCTAAATGAAGTGGTGACACACCTCCTATTGCATTTGGCACTTTCAAATGGTAGCAAAATTCATCAGGCCGCCATTTTGTCATCTTACAAGATATCAAAAATCCCTTCGCAATTTAACATCTCCAATGTCTTGAGCTCATGTACACCAAAATTTACGCCCATCTGATGTACGGTGTAGGAGGAGTGTTTTAAAATCCATTGTATGTCTTATCACACAAAATCGCAATACAAGTCTTTTTATCTCACTTCCTGTTGGGCGTGGCCATGACATTGTAATTACAATTTTGTTCATCTTAGTGAGATACACACCCATACCAACTTTCGTGTGTCTGGCTGAAATCGTATGCCACCCACGATCCTCTTTGTGTTAAAACGCTCATTTGCTGTACATTTTCTGACAGTTCACTGGCCTGTCATATGGGGGCGCTATGTCAGACTGCCAGTTATTTGGCATGAAAATCTTGGTAGTCCTCATCTACATTACCCTGTGAAGTTTTAGTCTGAGGAAGAACTCCAAATTCAATAAAAACCTCCTATTCATAATTCATAACTCCCATTCAATAAATACCTAAGTTTATCGATCCGCCGTATCGTCATATTACCGCCTATTTGAAAATCCTTCGCAATTTATCATCTCCAATGTCTTAAGATTATGTTCACCAAAATTTAAGCCCATCTGAGGTTCGGTGTAGGAGAAGTGTTTCAAATTCCATTGTCTGTCCAATATTACAAAATCACACAAAATGCCAATTATCTCACTTCCTGTTGGGCGTGGCCATGACATTGCAGTGAGGCGTTTGTTCGTCTTATTGAGATACACGTCCCTACCGAATTTCGTGCGCCTATCTTAAACGGAACTCCAAATTCAATAAATAACTCCCATCCATAACTCATAACTCCTATTCAATAAATACCTAACTTTATCGATCCGCTGTATCGTCATATTACCGCCTATTTGAAAATCCTTCGCAATTTAACATCTCCAACATCTTAAGATTATGTTCACCAAAATTTAAGCCCATCTGAGGTACGGTGTAGGAGAAGTGTTTCAAATTCCATTGTATGTCAAATTTCACAAAAAGCCAATTATCTCACTTCCTGTTGGGCGTGGACATGACATTGCAGTGAGGCGTTTGTTCGTCTTATTGAGATACACGTCCCTACCGAATTTCGTGCGCCTATCTTAAACGGTATGCCAGCCCCGAAAGACAACGCGCTAGGGGGCGCTATCGAGCTCCTGGGGGTCACCGGGGGACGGGTCTTTTTGGAGGCGTAGCTGCCGCCCTACGTGATGCCCCTGCAAAGTCACGTTCGTTTTGAAGCATGGGAACATGCTCCAAATTGCCCAAAAGCGTGTGAACAAGAACAAGAATAATAATAATAATAATAGAGAAACAGAGCAACTTCAATAGGGACCTTCGTGCCCCTTCGGGCTCGGTCCCTAATTAAAGCCGCAAGCGGCGTTGGTCGGGACCTCGCACCTGCGTTTGTTCGTCTTACTGAGACGCACACCCATACCGAATTTCGTGTGCCTGGCAAAAATGGTAAGCCATATCGGACAATTTTTCCTGTTAGGGGCTCAGCTAGCGGTAGATTTCTGACAGTTCACTGGCCTGTCATATGGGGGCGCTATGTCAGACTGCCAGTTATTTGGCATGAAAATCTTGGTAGTCCTCATCTACATTACCCTGTGAAGTTTTAGTCTGAGGAAGAACTCCAAATTCAATAAAAACCTCCTATTCATAACTCATAACTCCCATTCAATAAATACCTAAGTTTATCGATCCGCCGTATCGTCATATTACCGCCTATTTGAAAATCCTTCGCAATTTAACATCTCCAACGTCTTAAGATTATGTTCACCAAAATTTAAGCCCATCTGAGGTACGGTGTAGGAGAAGTGTCTGCTAAATGAAGTGGTGACACACCTCCTATTGAATTTGGCACTTTCAAATGGTAGCAAAATTCATCAGGCCGCCATTTTGTCATCTTACAAGATATCAAAAATCCCTTCGCAATTTAACATCTCCATTGTCTTGAGCTCATGTACACCAAAATTTACGCCCATCTGATGTACGGTGTAGGAGGAGTGTTTTAAAATCCATTGTATGTCATATCACACAAAATCGCAATACAAGTCTTCTTATCTCACTTCCTGTTGGGCGTGGCCATGACATTGTAATTACAATTTTGTTCATCTTAGTGAGATACACACCCATACCAACTTTCGTGTGTCTGGCTGAAATCGTATGCCACCCACGATCCTCTTTGTGTTAAAACGCTCATTTGCTGTACATTTTCTGACAGTTCACTGGCCTGTCATATGGGGGCGCTATGTCAGACTGCCAGTTATTTGGCATGAAAATCTTGGTAGTCCTCATCTACATTACCCTGTGAAGTTTTAGTCTGAGGAAGAACTCCAAATTCAATAAAAACCTCCTATTCATAATTCATAACTCCCATTCAATAAATACCTAAGTTTATCGATCCGCCGTATCGTCATATTACCGCCTATTTGAAAATCCTTCGCAATTTATCATCTCCAATGTCTTAAGATTATGTTCACCAAAATTTAAGCCCATCTGAGGTTCGGTGTAGGAGAAGTGTTTCAAATTCCATTGTCTGTCCAATATTACAAAATCACACAAAATGCCAATTATCTCACTTCCTGTTGGGCGTGGCCATGACATTGCAGTGAGGCGTTTGTTCGTCTTATTGAGATACACGTCCCTACCGAATTTCGTGCGCCTATCTTAAACGGAACTCCAAATTCAATAAATAACTCCCATCCATAACTCATAACTCATACCTAACTTTATCGATCCGCTGTATCGTCATATTACCGCCTATTTGAAAATCCTTCGCAATTTAACATCTCCAACATCTTAAGATTATGTTCACCAAAATTTAAGCCCATCTGAGGTACGGTGTAGGAGAAGTGTTTCAAATTCCATTGTATGTCAAATTTCACAAAAGGCCAATTATCTCACTTCCTGTTGGGCGTGGACATGACATTGCAGTGAGGCGTTTGTTTGTCTTATTGAGATACACGTCCCTACCGAATTTCGTGCGCCTATCTTAAACGGTATGCCAGCCCCGAAAGACAACGCGCTAGGGGGCGCTATCGAGCTCCTGGGGGTCACCGGGGGACGGGTCTTTTTGGAGGCGTAGCTGCCGCCCTACGTGATGCCCCTGCAAAGTCACGTTCGTTTTGAAGCATGGGAACATGCTCAAAATTGCCCAAAAGCGTGTGAACAAGAACAAGAATAATAATAATAGAGAAACAGAGCGAGAACTTCAATAGGGACCTTCGTGCCCTTCGGGCTCGGTCCCTAATAGAGAAACAGAGCAACTTCAATAGGGACCTTCGTGCCCCTTCGGGCTCGGTCCCTAATTAAAGCCGCAAGCGGCGTTGGTCGGGACCTCGCACCTGCGTTTGTTCGTCTTACTGAGACGCACACCCATACCGAATTTCGTGTGCCTGGCAAAAATGGTAAGCCATATCGGACAATTTTTCCTGTTAGGGGCTCAGCTAGCGGTAGATTTCTGACAGTTCACTGGCCTGTCATATGGGGGCGCTATGTCAGACTGCCAGTTATTTGGCATGAAAATCTTGGTAGTCCTCATCTACATTACCCTGTGAAGTTTTAGTCTGAGGAAGAACTCCAAATTCAATAAAAACCTCCCATTCATAACTCCCATTCAATAAATACCTAAGTTTATCGATCCGCCGTATCGTCATATTACCGCCTATTTGAAAATCCTTCGCAATTTAACATCTCCAACGTCTTAAGATTATGTTCACCAAAATTTAAGCCCATCTGAGGTACGGTGTAGGAGAAGTGTCTGCTAAATGAAGTGGTGACACACCTCCTATTGAATTTGGCACTTTCAAATGGTAGCAAAATTCATCAGGCCGCCATTTTGTCATCTTACAAGATATCAAAAATCCCTTCGCAATTTAACATCTCCAATGTCTTGAGCTCATGTACACCAAAATTTACGCCCATCTGATGTACGGTGTAGGAGGAGTGTTTTAAAATCCATTGTATGTCTTATCACACAAAATCGCAATACAAGTCTTCTTATCTCACTTCCTGTTGGGCGTGGCCATGACATTGTAATTACAATTTTGTTCATCTTAGTGAGATACACACCCATACCAACTTTCGTGTGTCTGGCTGAAATCGTATGCCACCCACGATCCTCTTTGTGTTAAAACGCTCATTTGCTGTACATTTTCTGACAGTTCACTGGCCTGTCATATGGGGGCGCTATGTCAGACTGCCAGTTATTTGGCATGAAAATCTTGGTAGTCCTCATCTACATTACCCTGTGAAGTTTTAGTCTGAGGAAGAACTCCAAATTCAATAAAAACCTCCTATTCATAACTCATAACTCCCATTCAATAAATACCTAAGTTTATCGATCCGCCGTATCGTCATATTACCGCCTATTTGAAAATCCTTCGCAATTTATCATCTCCAATGTCTTAAGATTATGTTCACCAAAATTTAAGCCCATCTGAGGTTCGGTGTAGGAGAAGTGTTTCAAATTCCATTGTCTGTCCAATATTACAAAATCACACAAAATGCCAATTATCTCACTTCCTGTTGGGCGTGGCCATGACATTGCAGTGAGGCGTTTGTTCGTCTTATTGAGATACACGTCCCTACCAAATTTCGTGCGCCTATCTTAAACGGAACTCCAAATTCAATAAATAACTCCCATCCATAACTCATAACTCATACCTAACTTTATCGATCCGCTGTATCGTCATATTACCGCCTATTTGAAAATCCTTCGCAATTTAACATCTCCAACATCTTAAGATTATGTTCACCAAAATTTAAGCCCATCTGAGGTACGGTGTAGGAGAAGTGTTTCAAATTCCATTGTATGTCAAATTTCACAAAAAGCCAATTATCTCACTTCCTGTTGGGCGTGGACATGACATTGCAGTGAGGCGTTTGTTCGTCTTATTGAGATACACGTCCCTACCGAATTTCGTGCGCCTATCTTAAACGGTATGCCAGCCCCGAAAGACAACGCGCTAGGGGGCGCTATCGAGCTCCTGGGGGTCACCGGGGGACGGGACTTTTTGGAGGCGTAGCTGCCGCCCTACGTGATGCCCGTGCAAAGTTTTGTTCGTTTTGAAGCATGGGAACATGCTCCAAATTGCCCAAAAGCGTGTGAACAAGAAGAACAATAATGAATAATAATAATAATAGAGAAACAGAGCAACTTCAATAGGGACCTTCGTGCCCTTCGGGCTCGGTCCCTAATTAAAGCCGCAAGCGGCGTTGGTCGGGACCTCGCACCTGCGTTTGTTCGTCTTACTGAGACGCACACCCATACCGAATTTCGTGTGCCTGGCAAAAATGGTAAGCCATATCGGACAATTTTTCCTGTTAGGGGCTCAGCTAGCGGTAGATTTCTGACAGTTCACTGGCCTGTCATATGGGGGCGCTATGTCAGACTGCCAGTTATTTGGCATGAAAATCTTGGTAGTCCTCATCTACATTACCCTGTGAAGTTTTAGTCTGAGGAAGAACTCCAAATTCAATAAAAACCTCCCATTCATAACTCATAACTCCCATTCAATAAATACCTAAGTTTATCGATCCGCCGTATCGTCATATTACCGCCTATTTGAAAATCCTTCGCAATTTAACATCTCCAACGTCTTAAGATTATGTTCACCAAAATTTAAGCCCATCTGAGGTACGTTGTAGGAGAAGTGTTTCAAAATGAAGTGGTGACACACCTCCTATTGAATTTGGCACTTTCAAATGGTAGCAAAATTCATCAGGCCGCCATTTTGTCATCTTACAAGATATCAAAAATCCCTTCGCAATTTAACATCTCCAATGTCTTGAGCTCATGTACACCAAAATATACACCCATCTGATGTACGGTGTAGGAGGAGTGTTTTAAAATCCATTTTATGTCATATCACACAAAATCGCAATACAAGTCTTCTTATCTCACTTCCTGTTGGGCGTGGCCATGACATTGTAATTACAATTTTGTTCATCTTAGTGAGATACACACCCATACCAACTTTCGTGTGTCTGGCTGAAATCGTATGCCACCCACGATCCTCTTTGTGTTAAAACGCTCATTTGCTGTACATTTTCTGACAGTTCACTGGCCTGTCATATGGGGGCGCTATGTCAGACTGCCAGTTATTTGGCATGAAAATCTTGGTAGTCCTCATCTACATTACCCTGTGAAGTTTTAGTCTGAGGAAGAACTCCAAATTCAATAAAAACCTCCTATTCATAATTCATAACTCCCATTCAATAAATACCTAAGTTTATCGATCCGCCGTATCGTCATATTACCGCCTATTTGAAAATCCTTCGCAATTTATCATCTCCAATGTCTTAAGATTATGTTCACCAAAATTTAAGCCCATCTGAGGTTCGGTGTAGGAGAAGTGTTTCAAATTCCATTGTCTGTCCAATATTACAAAATCACACAAAATGCCAATTATCTCACTTCCTGTTGGGCGTGGCCATGACATTGCAGTGAGGCGTTTGTTCGTCTTATTGAGATACACGTCCCTACCGAATTTCGTGCGCCTATCTTAAACGGAACTCCAAATTCAATAAATAACTCCCATCCATAACTCATAACTCATACCTAAATTTATTGATCCGCTGTATCGTCATATTACCGCCTATTTGAAAATCCTTCGCAATTTAACATCTCCAACATCTTAAGATTATGTTCACCAAAATTTAAGCCCATCTGAGGTACGGTGTAGGAGAAGTGTTTCAAATTCCATTGTATGTCAAATTTCATAAAAGGCCAATTATCTCACTTCCTGTTGGGCGTGGACATGACATTGCAGTGAGGCGTTTGTTTGTCTTATTGAGATACACGTCCCTACCGAATTTCGTGCGCCTATCTTAAACGGTATGCCAGCCCCGAAAGACAACGCGCTAGGGGGCGCTATCGAGCTCCTGGGGGTCACCAGGGGACGGGTCTTTTTGGAGGCGTAGCTGCCGCCCTACGTGATGCCCCTGCAAAGTCACGTTCGTTTTGAAGCATGGGAACATGCTCAAAATTGCCCAAAAGCGCGTGAACAAGAACAAGAATAATAATAATAGAGAAACAGAGCAACTTCAATAGGGACCTTCGTCCCCCTTCGGGGCTCGGTCCCTAATAATAATAATAGAGAAACAGAGCGAGAACAATAGGGACCTTCGTCCCCCTTCGGGCTCGGTCCCTAATAATAATAGAGAAACAGAGCAACTTCAATAGGGACCTTCGTGCCCCTTCGGGCTCGGTCCCTAATAATAATAATAGAGAAACAGAGCGAGAACAATAGGGACCTTCGTCCCCCTTCGGGGCTCGGTCCCTAAATAATAGAGAAACAGAGCGAGAACAATAGGGACCTTCGTGCCCCTTCGGGCTCGGTCCCTAATAATAATAGGGAAACAAAGCAACAACAATAGGGACCTTCGTCCCCCTTCGGGGCTCGGTCCCTAATGAGATGTACAATACCAGCTATATACAGTTGTAGGGAGTATTGTCTAAGGAATATGATATTATCTATTGCAAAAGGGTGAGTTGCTGCACAGTTGTAGGGAGTATTATAGTATTCCTATATTTCTCACTGTTTGAGTGGAGCTGTAGGAGTCTGTTGGAGAATGAGCTCCTCTGTCCCTCTATGGTCTGGTGCAGTGGGTGAGCAGGAGTGTCCATGATGGAGAACAGTTTGTCCAATGTCCTCCTGTCCCCCACTGTGACACATGTCTCCAAATGTCTCCAATGACAATATGAGGTTCGACATAAACTAATCACAACCTAATCGTTTACAGTAATGCCATTATTGATTGCTTGATTTATTGAGGGAACATCACGTTTCTATAATTACACAAATTATTAATTCCCTTAACTTCCAAGTCGCAGATCTTAAGTTATGGACATAGCCAAGCCATTAGTTTTGAGTGTGTAGAGCCACACACATCGCAAAATACTGTAGTTATATAAACTTCCTATACGGTCTTTGCTTTCATTGATTTGCAAACCACCAGTTTGTGGTTGGAACATTCACTGCACAGATCCAAGTTTGAAATAGTTTTGATATTTGAGCAGGGGAAAGGAGAGCAGCGGGAAAAAATGTCATAATACTAGAAGGTGAATGAAAAATGTTCTTGAAAAGGAGCTAAGGCGATTGGGTTTGACATGCACTCCTAGTCATGCTTAATATGGGGGTACCTCAGACGTAGCAGTAATATAATGGTGCCTTGTGCTGGATTGTTATTCCTGTACATGATACTGCACTCTGGAGCCAGTGTGATTATTGAAAGAAAGCACAAGCAGTGGAAGGACGCCCGCTCCGGCAATGAATCGCGGAGCTGTTTATCCAAGCTGTTAAATAAAGCTTCAAGTACAACACCCCCTCCGTCTGCGCGGGCCTAAATCATTTTCATCTGGAGAGCGCAGTTTCCATTTGAAATGTCACGTCCCAAACAGCACATTACATCAAATTGTACATAATCACATCCAGACAAACTTTAATGCTCCAACATTTTCTTGGTGCACCCTACAGCCCTGTGCGGCTCCCCAAAGTCAAGCAACAGTTTCTCCAGCTCTTCTCCCCTAAACCCACATCTGCTCCCCATTCAGGTGGGACACAGGGAAGAAGTGAGGTAGTCTCCAAGTGAGATTTGAGATTGATGATAAATGCTGCGGCTACAGTGGGTAAGTAAGAGAAACAGAGCTATAGAAGATGCAGATCAAAATGCACATTAGATTGGATGAGTAAGAAAAATAGAAAGTCCTCACAGGAAGCGGCAGGACAAACTGGATAAAGTGCCCCATCTAGTGTGACAACAGAACACCACACTCCGAAAACCATAAGGACGTGGAAATGTACGTAAAGGTTTTCATTGTACATGCAGGCTATGGAAAGGGCTTGAACATTAATAATACAGCAACACATTCTTGTCAGAGGATTTTGACAGTAGATTTGGTTGGGGGGGGTCACCTGTGGTTTTGCTGCCCTCTGTTGGCAGTATCTAAGGCCTACATGTTTGAAGGCTCATACAGGGAGATGCTGATTGACATGAATAGAGGCGTGCACTCACTTGTTTTTATCTTTATGTAGACCTACTCGCCAGAATGAAACACAAACGTGTCTGGAAAGGTCATTTTAAATAGCCAATAGGCCTAGGCATGGAAAGAACAACTGCAGCACTTACCTGGAGGCAAGATGTTATAAGAAAATAGCTTTCTCCTTGAAACATTTTCCCATAATGGTTTGACCCGGTTTCCACGTGATGATCCATTTGACATTTAAAAGTGTAGCCACAGCACTGCTGCTCCCAATCAGGCGACAATAACATTACAGTCACTGTCCAGTCAGACAAATGGGTCACAACTGTGTTTTAGTCTGGAGGGCTGGTGAAGAAATGAATGTGACCAAAAATAATATGCACCACACCACAACAACACTACAACAACTTTAGATCATTTATTAAATGTGAACAAGGTCATCTCAGGGTGCTGCTGCAAACTGGACATGTGTAGTAACTTCACACTACATGTCCTGTTATGCATGGTCTATACAAAATAACATTTTCATAACCAAACAAAGTATTTGTCAAGTGAACATCTTGTAAATTCCTCATAAACATAAGCCTGTGTTTCTTTTATATTTCTAACCACAACATGTATTGCCTATATGAAGTCTAATTATTTTATTTTAGCCTGTTTAGGCACAGAATAAACCATCCATTTGCTCACTTGGACCTAGATCACTTACGCATCATGCAACTGTTAAGAAAGCATGCAGAGACTGACACCTCTGCATGTAAAAGCATGTATCTCCACCCAGCCACCACCCCACACAACACTGCGCTGATGGCATGCAATAGATAAGGTTTGGTCCCATTTAATTAACCCAGAATACCATCTAATTAATCAGAGCCTCAAACTGTTAGGTATCAGTCCAGACAAGTTTGTTCAAGGTTTTAGCATCTTCAGCATTCTGCAAATACAGGGCATTTTGCATCTATAGAGTTTTATAAACCATATAGACTGGGTCATATACAATTGATAGTTAGCAAGAAAAGTAATCATAATACAATAGAGCAAAAAAGTGATCAAGAAAGAAACTCCACTGGCATGTCATTGATAGTCCACCCTTCTGTCTGTCCATAGGTTCTTAGTTCTGTTAGGGCTGAACACTGTTGTGTCCTTCAGGCCAGGTAAGAGAGCTCAATAATGAGGAGATAGGCCAGGTCCATGGTACCGCTCATTGGCGTGCTTCTCACAGTACATCACATCCTTGACCCAGAAGTGCCCTCTCATCCGCAGGTTCAGCCCACAGTCTGAGCACGTGTAGCACTCGGGGTGGCGATAGCGGTCGTCCATGATGCGCACAGCCTGTGTCCTACACCAGAGAAAGGAATACAGTTTTACAGCACGTTTCTATTTCTGGACTTTGGCCTATCCACACTCACACATTTATACTGCAATGTACACAAGAAACAGGCAAGGTGAGTAAAGTGACACTGACAGAATGCAATCTCAGTAGCAACCAGCAACCCCTTGGGTTAGTGGGCAAACATCTACTGAGTGAGTTACTGCTACTAGATACAAGCAAATTGGGAGGGGCAACATTGTTTTCAAGTCAAATATGCTGCAGCCCTCAAGCAGCAAATTTACTTTTAATATAAATGCAGCAGATGTACTGCGTGATGCCTACTACTTACGTAATGCTAGTGCCACACTTCTCACAGGTGTGGTGTTTAATGCTTCCCACCACAGAGCTGGTTTTGGGTGGGTTGGGAGAGAGTTTTCCTGGGAACCTCAGTGCTGCCTCTGGGAAAAAAAGCAGAGAACTGTTGAAAAGGGTCCAGACAAGAACAGTACTCTGCTGTCCCGGTTCCCACTGGTGATGAGGAATGTCTCGGATTTCACTCATTGATCAATTGTGTCATGAAGGAATGCTTGTCTTATCTTGAATTATTTGTTCTCAAACCAATCAAAGTGATACAGAAAAGAGGCAGGGGAGTGGATATGGCCTTTATGCAACATGATTAGTGAGGAACTGCATAATACATTCATGACTTTTCTATCATTGTCATCATAGCATCATAGCATTGATTTCACAGCAGTGTTTCTCAAACTGTGGTATGTGTCATTGGTGGTATGCGGGGCCTTCTGGATTTTTTGTCTTTATAAAGCAAATACTCAATATTTTTGAGTTAATAATTAGAACGACCTTATATAGACTTATAGTTTGGTCTCATTTTACACTATATTTTGCCCTCATTTAGACCTGATAAATTATATAGTCTAGTGTAGTTATACAAAATCACTATATGTTTAAAAAAATAAGCAGACAAAAAGAAAACTAAAAACAACCTTTCTCATCAGCTTCGAGCACTTCTTGCAGCATTTTGAAGGTGTTGGATTGTCGTGGATTAGTGCGCGACTCCTTGTTCTCCTGGATCATTTTGTACACCTCTGAGTCTTTGTCAAACCTCTGCATGGCAAAGTCAGATCCGGAACTATTGTAAACAAAAGGACAAAACATAAACATGTCACAGGAAGGACTATAATTGCATCAGGATTAAATGGTGATTACATTAGGAGGGATTTAAAAAGGAACATGTGTGTTTAATTAAGTACAATCACGAAGGAAGGGTCAACGTGCATGTCTCAGACTGTGTGTACTCAGCCCCCACTACAGGAGGGTCACTGTCCAGTCAGCTCTATTCTGCACTCATCCTTTATGGATTACGAAATCACCAAACATACCTTATGAGACATTTGCCACTAGGAAATACGAGTGAGACACCTCTAAAGATTCGGGATAAAATCTGTGGTCTGTTACTGATATATATATATTTATATATATATATTTTACTACAAGTGGCAAATAAACTAACGTAACCTACAATGGCAAGAAGGGAAGTTAAACAAAGCTTTATAGAGGACATAAAGGTAACTGTTTGCAAAATATGCACAGTTGGACATTTTAAATCTCAGCGGTTATTGTTTTTTGATTTGATGATCATGTTTTAGTCATGTTTTAATTAGCTAAACAGCTTTAGACCTGATTTGGTGTTGGTGGGGTTTTGGTGGGGTTCAGTCCTGGTTTAGGCCTTACTTTTTGCTCACTCTGGTAAATCTGCACGTTAGTTGAGCACCACTGACATACAGTAGGTCACAACACAATAGCATCAAGAGCTTTATGAAGGAAGGTTAGTGTCAAATGCAAAGTAAACACAAGTCTACAGAGCTGCCTTTGAAAGTAGCATGTCTGCAATTTGCACATTTACAAACTAGTAAAAGTAGTGCAATGACAAACTTTCACTCATGTGGTGGGAAGTAGTTACATTTTACAGCATAGCTAAACCTCATGTGTGGTTATGGAGCACTGTAGGCACAGTGTGAATAGATACAAGTGCTCTCGTGTCAGTCAGTGTGTCTGGAGGCACCTGCTGAGTGTTTGCTACAGTATCAATACAAACTGGTCTGTCAGGTAAGAATGGCCTCAACCACACCTGAGCCGAAAGGAAAAAATATAAAGCATCAAATTAAACTGAATGGGTGTCCCACTTGTCATCACAATTTCAACAAAGAATGGCAAAAATATTTCTCTTAAAGCCAGCACCTGTGCTGTGAAGAGCTCTATGAAGATGGTTGGTTAGGTCTGGGGTCCAGGTCTTAGTAAATAGGTGATAATTATAGTTTACTAAAAACAGAAGGGAACTTTTTCATGGTGATTTTACTTCTGACATGCTGGAGAACATAGGGCAGTCTTGACTTGATTGTTGTGGCTTTCCCAAACCCAGACAGGGCCTCTGCTGTAATATACATAAGATGCCAAAAATGAGGGCTAAATCACTCAGACTCAGATGATGGCCTGTGGTGACCTCACAAAAGCAGAAGTAGAATTAGTCCATCTTTTGTTTTCTTCTACAAAAATCCAGAGGTTGGACATATTGATGAATACTTTCAGATAAAGAATAGCAAAATGGACAAAGCAAAGCAAAACACGTATAGTAACTTCAGCCTATGTCCCTTTTCTTCTTTTTAACTAACATAGTTTAAATTGAAACCAGACTTGAAAGCGCTCCCTCCACCCTGAGCAATCACTTTTCGTTTTGTTCAACTTCTCTCTGACATGCAATCTCCAAACAAATGGAAAGTGTAGATCAACAGAGGAAAACAAATATGTGTAAGGGTCATCCTAAAAACAATACGTCTGCAGTGGAGGCATCTGAAGAAGTAGCTGTTAATCTGATATTGTCTTGTTCTCTGAAAAATTTTGCTTTTAAATATTTTTGCATTAACATCAGCATCTGAGAAACAACTTAGTGGTTTCTGTGCCCAGACTGGAAAGTACAATAGCAATGATAAAGTGATAGAGGAGAGACTCAAACTTGGAGGAGCCAAAACATTTTCACATTACAAGGCTAAATTCCAACCACATTTCTCAAAGCAATAGCCATCTATACAGCAAGTCATGCTCAGTCCTATATATCCTGGCCATACAAATCCAGCCATACTTACCTCAGAGAAAGAGAGAAACTAGATCTGTAGATTCATGCAGCTGTTCCAAACACTTAAGTAACTCCTCCGTGCGTGTTAGAGGCAAATATTAGCATGCATAGATGGAGAACACACACCTCTCTCTATCTACAGCAGACCAGACAGAAAAACAATAGCCTGACTGAAAGGTGTGCCCATGGGTGCCCTTTGATTGGCTGGGCAGTACAAAGGGGCGGGCACATGTGTGGCTCTGAGTCTCTGATTGGATGAATGAAAGCAAGAAGAAGCTTTGTGTGCAGGCTGGGGTCTCTGGACTGGGGGCCAATTAGGGGGAAAAATGAAATCTGACTTTTTAGCCAAAATATGGTGTTTGGATTTGACTATAGTTGATGACACGTCATCTCACAGGACTCACATTCCCAAAGGGAGACTGGGGCCAAAGTCAACCATCCTGCCATGTGAAAACACTCCAACAGAGACTGGGCACGTAGTACAACATTTAAGTATGGGCATAATCAAATGTTTAAGAGATTCAATATAAACAAAGAAATTAGGGTCATTGATTAAATTGCAACTCCTTTCTATAATAGACAGGGAACAGATTTTACCAAATCACTGGCCCTATCCTGCAATGTGAAGAAAAGTCACCTACCTCTAGTCTCTGGACAGAAAAGACTATAGTGAAGAATCTAAATGTGAATCTTGTCTGTGTAGTGACAAAGATTCTATACTTCATTTTGTCCAAGGTCCTTCAAACGTTTTTAGTATTACTTTGCAAAATATATGGGTAAAAATAAAAACCACAGACTGAGTAAATTGAAACCATGCAGTGTCAAATGTCTGTCAAATGTCCAGGCTGGACCGTCACCTCATCAGCAAGGGCCACTGCAGGTGGGAAATGCAATATACTGTTTCCTGAGAGCTCTAAACATAATTGTAATGTCTGGAACAAAAGTGCAAACTGCAGCTGCAAACAGTAAACGAGCCTTCGTCAGCTGCACAAATATCACAGATCACTGGCTGGGCAAATTGGGACACTTCATTTTAAAAGTTAAAATGCTAATTATCAGGTCACCTGGTAAGGTGATGCAGAGGAGAAGTCCGGATCTAAGCTCAGGGTCTCGAGTTCCTGACAGCCGTTTCTGATTCAGAGAAGACGGATGCTACAGAAATATAGCTGAAGTATAGACTTTTAGCTTTTTACACAGTACATTTGTATATGATATGTTTATAGAGCCTTTGGAGATTTAAAAAAAAAAAAAAAAAAGATTACATTTTTACTGGCGTCAAGTTCATTTGTCAGTGGGGCCCCCAGGGCATAGTTGGTGGCTTTTTATATTTTTGCACTAAAGCACTTTGAGTAGCACTTAGTTCTATTGTACTATTGTGTCAGAGGATGTTACCTGCGCCGTGGAGACATGGGCACATCTCGGTCAATGGGGCTGTGAGGGGAGTAGTGTCCTGGAGGAGTGGGAGTTCGACTGGACCCAGAGATGTTTCGGAAGTCTGGAGAGAACTCCTGTAAAATAAAACCATACTCAAAACAGGTGGATGGAACTACACTCTTTGTTGACAGTGATTGGAGTGGCCTCTCCACAGATCCAACTTGTAACTGGCATTGTCACCTTCTTGTCTCTATGGGGATAGACAAGTTTAATGTGGAACATTACTTGCAAAAAAACAACAACAAAAAAAACATCTCCATGGGGACAAGCAGGTGGTGGAGCCTCCACAGTGCACCTTTAAAATTAATATATTATTTATCAAAGGAGAGTAGCAACTACATATAATATCAATTTCTATGTTCACTGTGACCAATTTCATTAAATGGATCTCATTTCCTAGGTTAAATAGTGCATTTGAATACAACACAAGTGCATGAATCACCCCCAGCATTCCTCTGGGGCTGCTGCCAGCACTAATCACTCCAACAATCAAAACACCAGCATGTGTCTGCAATACTCCACATTCAACACCACAGCTGTGCTCACAGAGGATAAGGAGCATTAAGTATAACATTTCATAATTACTCTCACCCGATATTTAATTATAATTTTTTCATGTTACTAAATTCCTATGGTTTGTATTACATGGAAAGTTTGGCGTAAAGTTTACTCCATTGTGAAATACGGTTTAAGGACAGAAGAGGGCGCCATAGATTTTCTTTTCAACACTGATTTGTCAAGCTCAGCATTTATGTCAGAAGTATTTTATTGCAGATGATACCAAAGGGCAGACAGATCTGTCAAAGGCTGCCAAAGGTTGATGTTGGATAAATTTAATCATGACTTAAACAGTGGTGAGAGTGACCTCAGGCACACCTGGTCAGAGTCTGAGGAACACATAACTCACCTCAGACATTTTTACTGTCAAGAATCCCTCAAAACAAATTGCGCTGTCTGGCATTGAACTAAAAAACACTTACACAAACCTTAACACGAGAACATCGCAAAAAGGAAAATAATTTTACCAGATTAGCTTCACTATCTGGCATTAAGAGACTCAGATTTGCTGAAATTGTGTTTTACATGTATTTGTGTTTTCATAGCCTGCAGGCACAATGGGCTTTTACAGGTAACAGACATCAAGTATCAAAAACAGAGTTGTTTTTGATACATCAAGTATCAAAAACAGAGTTATTTATTTTAATACAAAAATAAATATACACTGCATCTTAAATAGGGATTCTGGCCAGTAGTACTGGAAAATAAATGAGACCCAGTCTTTTCAAATAGTTGTTTTTTGTTGGGGAATACCATGTTTCTGAGTTTCCAAACATTTATATCCAACATTTGCCTACAGGTATGTTTGACAGTACAACTGACATACTGCAGTAGGGCTCAACACAGTGGCAATGATGAAGTCAAAAATTGTCCAACTCCTGCTTTTAATTCAGAAAAGTCTTTGAACCAAGCATCTGTTCAAGTTCAGTCAGGTTCAATTTTCCTCTTCTTTCCCTTTGGTGAGTGGGCAGATTAGAGGTGCATGCCAAGAAGACTTTACCAGAAATGATCACTGAAGATTCTCTGTACCCAGGATAAAACAGGACTAATAATACTAACAACAGCAAACTGAGCAGAACAAGCATACCGTGTCAGTGAGGGACAAAAGAAGACATCCATGTTATCTTTTGCTGTGAAACAATCTCAAAGACATACACCTGACAGCCATACGTGCTTTAGAGCTTCTGAGCCACAGCACCTGAAGCCTCCTACTATGTACATTTAAAACCACTCTAATGCACAACAAGCCAATGTTATGCAAGAGTCAGACTGATGTCAATCTCTTATGCTCTCCAGGACTGTGTTTGTAATACCACAACTTGCAGCTAAGTCATCAGAGGAATGTAATAAAAGAACAGGCTTCACGTTCTTCAGGCTTCAATCGTGATAATATTCAGGACACATACAGGTTGCACTGGATTTCCAGTTTCATAAAACTTTTGTTTGTTTAATGCCTAAAGTATGTCTTAGTTATGGGTTGAATGCACACTTGTTCATTAGGTTGCCCCCAAGCATAAACCAATCAGATGAAATTCCTGACCAACATGTTAAAAGTTTGGAATGATAACAAAAGCTTTTTTTATTTTAAAATTAAATTTAAAATTAACGTTTTATTATTTTTCTAAGACTATTGTCTTATTATTTTCTATTGACTATTGTCTACAGATTTCTATGCCCCGTCCCAATCCCACACCCCTCAACATACAAACAAACCTTAAAAACAGATTACAAATTGCATTCACTTGTGGTTTGGTTACTGATGTTACTAGACCAGTGAACGATTATACTTGGTTAGAGCTCATTGCAAGTGTACTGTGCCATAGCAGTGCCAATTGGAGAACATGACACAAGTTAACGATGGGAGGGGCACATCAGAAGAGAAGCAAAGCCTATTATTTTGTCTTGGATGGGAAATAACTTTAGATATGGGAAAAACATTTGGAGAAATTCATTGGCCAATTCTTCTTGGTTCCTGTGGCTGTCAAAAAGAGGAAACACTGATTAAAGCTAAACTGAACTGTAATCAACCCATACACTTGGGTCTAGATCATTAAGACCATACCATTGGTGGGAGTGTGCAATAGCATGCTAGTATTCAGAGCTCTAAAATTACTTCTTATGTAGTAATCCAATTTTCCTTTAGCCAGTATGGCTGCAGTTGTGGCACATTGGCTTTGCAGTGAACCAGTGTTTTTAGTCAATCATTTCTTCCATTAAAATCTAGTACAGACTCTTCAGTTAAAAACAGAGTTGAAATGTACCTCATTCGTCTTTATAATGACAAGACGGCTACAAATTGCCTAAGCCGATGTAGCTCTATTGCCAATCCTACAGACCGATACATGCAATGTATACTACAACTACTCACTGAACGTTAGACAAACTGAGAAGTGCTTTGTGGTACAGCGGTGTGCACAGCATTGGATGAAAACGGGTTACATCAAAACAACAAAATATAGACACAGAAACATGTTCCCAACTCCTCCCAACACATGTCTTCTCCCACCATTTGCCAGTGGATGTTTTGTTGCAACTGTTTCAGATCAAACTCAATGAGAGACAGCAAGCATGGTGCCAGTGGAAACTCATTGGGACTGGTTAGCAAGACTTCTGCATCATCACTACCATCCAGCAGCTTCAATTACAGGGCACAGGCCAAGAGAACACATTAGAAATGCCTGGAGGAGTCTTTATTTTGGGACGCTTAAAGAAAGTCGTTTAACTGCTAATTCTCTGTCTCCACCACAGACCTGAACGTTGCAGGAGAGAGGAGGAGATACAGGGGGCATTAGTCGTCTTGGGCTGGGTAATGATCAAATGTGTGTATGGTGGTTCCTGTCCGGCAGCGCTCATTGGAGGAGATCTTGAGAACAACCTAGTCATTATCCACTGTCGCTGATTAACACTGCCTTATAATTATGTCTCAATGATGGTGCATTACTCTGTCCACATACTGTAACATATAAAGCACAGCAGGAGCAAAAGGGATGAATGTTTATATAAAATCAGGCTATTAACATACTTTAGCTCTCTTAACCTTTTATTACATAATGTTTTCCTTCCTCCTGCATTTAACTGACTTTGTCTAAGATGTGAATAATACTGTGAGACAACATATAGGCTTAAAAGTGCATTCTGCAACTTTTCTGGTAAATGATCCGTCGCATGCTTTTCTCCATGGAGATGTTATTGATTTGTCTGTTTCATAGTATGATATTACACCTTTCGATCTTCCTGAATACTAAATCAGACCAAGTTACAGGTCAGATCTGTGGAGAGGCAAGCTTGCTCACAGTCAGAAGCTGTGTTGTATAGTAATGAAGTAATAATACTTCACTACTGTACTTAAGTACATTTTGGGAGACTTTGTACTTTACTTGAGTTTTTTAGAAAATGATTACTTTTACTTTTACTTCACTACATTTCTGAATTTAATTCCATACTTTTACTCCGATACATTTTCAACGTGCCGTTTAGTTACTCGTTACAAAAAAAAAACAACCCTCTACTGACTGCAAGGAAGTCAGGACGTGCCTGGGCTTGTCCGCTACTTGCGCATGACAATCAGCCTACACCTGTTGGTTTCATGCAGCTAGTTTAATCAGTCAACATCTCTGATGGAAGAGGAGACAGCATCCACGTCGGCTACAAATGAAGGGGGACCTGACAATGAGCATCCCTGGCCGTACTTAAACACAATGTTCTCTAACGCTGATATGAAGGATTCGTCCTATCGAATGAAGTGCCTCTTGTGCCTTCCAAGAAACATAGAAATCCTATTTTACAGAAACTCCCCATCCAACCTCAAGAAACACATCGAGGGAAGTTCTAGATTAATGAAATTGTTAGCGTCTATATTCCAATTTCAGTAACCATAGCATGGACATTCTAGACACCGTTGTGAAACCTTGAGCATAACATGTAGAAACTTTGTGTGACATTGTTTCGGTTACACAAAGCGTATTTGACGATGTTGGAGCTAACAGGCTACCTAGCTTTTTAGTGTAACAAATGAGAAAGGGCACACAAGCCCAAAAGGACAAAAAATAACATTAACATGTGCCTACTTTTAAAAATGTAAACAAGCGCTGTGTGTTTGTGCGATCTAAGTAACAAAACAAGTAACAAAACAAGGGTTAGCTTCAGACTGCCTTTGCTTGATACTTTTACTTGTACTTTTAATTACATTACTTGAGTACATTTATTTTTACATTACTTGTCATACTTAAGTACAAGAAGTTCCAGATACTTTAAGACTTTTACTCAAGTAACATTTCAGTCAGTGACTTTGACGAAAGTCATTTTTGGGAGGGGTACCTATACTTTTACTTGAGTTTGATTTTCCAGTACTTTATACAACATTGGTCAGAAGGCCTGTTTAGGTGTTTAGTAGTAGATACACCTTCAATAAATGTAAGGAAGAGCTGTTTAATGCCATGCTGTAACAATCCAGGCAAAGCAATGGCATATCTATAGAAACAAACAGGTGACATACCCCCAACCAAAAAGTTATAGTGCAACTTTAATGTATTTTATCTATTTAAGTCGTCTTATGCCAATCTAGCATGAAAACATTGAAAATAGTGTCATTGCTTTTTGAGGCCATAAAATCTACCTTATTTAATCATCATCATCATCATCATCATCATCATCATCATCATCCACTGATGTACCCAAAGTTGACCGCATTGTAATTGGCAATAAAAATATTACATTGTAACCAATTCAAAACCTTGTACTCTACTAGAACAATGGACTCATTCACTAGAGTTCCAGACAACTAATTTATTTATATCCATAATAAACGCAAAAAGAAATTATAATCTCTTTAACCAAATCAAACTAAGCCCAAGTGGATTAGCTAAAATAGATAGTCATTTGTTTCTATGCTCTGCTTAACATTTCTGCAGTTCAATAATGCCCAAATAATTGTAAATGTGTGAGCGGTGAAAATGAAGTGACTGGGGAAAGGGCAAATCCAGCTCATGTGATGGTACAGTAGGTGGTCCTGGGAGGGACTCAAACTGCCACCAGGAGATCCACTGAAAAATGAATGAGGCCAAGTGTTTATTTATCCAACATGGCAGCTACAAGCAACGCATTATTCATCCCTATAAAGATCTCCACAAGGCTCTGACTGCATTTCCAGATCACCATACATCTGGTGGCTATTACAGCATGAGCCAAAAGGATTATATTTTTAGTTTATTGATTTAATATTCAGAACAAAACAGTTGCAACAATGTAGTTCTATTCCTATATGTGTATTGGTCATAAATACATGAGGTGAGACATTTTGACAACTTGGATTTTAAAATATAGAAATATAATCCTATTCATGTTCGCTAGGATTAAATTGTAACCGATTCAGGAATACAGCTAACCTAAGTCATCTGTGCCTTACAAAAGCACTGTAAAATATACAGATAAAACTACATGTAAATATAATATATAGCATACACTAGTGGTCATGTTTCTACAAGAGTTCCCCCTGATGGCTACAGCAAATCAAAAATGCAACCAGTACATGTATACGGTTCAGCATAACAAATATAATACTTTGGGTTAACTGCAGATTGTTCGTCATCTTCACAGTTATAATTTATGAGCCACAAAAGTACACAGTTACTGAAGTACTGGTGATGTAGTGTACGTCTAGGTCATATACTATTTTAGTTTTGCACAGAACATAGTAAAATTATGTTATGCTATTCCCTTGATAACTGCTCAACCATTTCTATAAATGTAACAAACAGTAAAATGAACCATATTCAAGCCAAAAATTTCCAAAAAATAAAAACTGTGTGCGTTTGGCCTGGGGGCTTGGAGCAGTCCAGGAGTCAAAAGCCCCTAGTTTGGCTTTCCACTCCAGGGGAAAGAAAAACAGGCACGGCTGATCTATCAGAGGGGACGAGGGGAGGCACGCCGCCCCAATAATGGTCACAGTGGAGACCAAACCATGACTCCAAATCCACGTGAAAAGGCCTCCCTCTGTCCGATCACAGGGAAGAAAACAGCTCAACTCCCCCTGACACTGGCTCAGCTTTGCACCACAACTGTCTGCCAAACCCCACAGCAGCCCCAATCCAGTCAGGCTTGAAATAGGCAATGATTACAAAGTATCTTCATCAACATCATTAATGCAAACCTCTATACTAAATGTCACTGTATCCTTTTAGAAATAAACCTTTTCAGTAATTAACATCACTTTGTGCCAATTGAAATGCATCCAACTTACTTATTTAAAACATGGTCATGACAATTTTTTTTCATGCCAAGTCTATTTCTTCTGAAAGAGATGACCACAGCTTTGCAGTGGAGTCACTGCAGTCAATGGTTTGCCAGACGAGATGTAATAAAAACTGATGTATGGCTTATAGGCGGAATGTCCCTTTTTGGTGACATGTCATTGCAGACTGCTCACTAAATTTAAGATGAGGAAACATTGGTCTGCAGGATCTCCACAATGTCACTTTGAGAGAGTTGGCCCTGGTTCATGACAGGAAATATTTTTAAAACAAACACTTGATCCAAAGCTCAGGATCCAACAGGCCACTTAGGCAGCCTCAGGAACCTCAAAGTGCAGCGATGGCAAAGCCAGACGCAGAGGCTGGTGCTCTGGCCCACGATAGGTCATGTCTTGTGAATAGCAGTTTTGGTTTTGGCTCCATTAGTCAAAACACAGCCCCGTTGTGGTCCCTTCTTGATGATATAAACAGATGCTCTCAGTCATGACAGTGCCAGCAAGTTCAAATACAATCACTTGCCCCACTTCCTGGAATGTAGACGCCTTTGCTTTTCTTCCTTTAGTCAATGAGCTGGCTGTACAGAACATAAACAATGGTAGTCAATCACAAGAAGCTGCCACAATCAATCAGATGGCTAAAAAAAAATATCATTCTTTTGGTAAGACAAGTATTAACAATCATTATCTGACAACCAACAGTTAAAAAAAATAGCAGTAAACATGTACCCAGTATTTTTACCATGAAAGTTTATGTAGTTGACAAAACAAATATACCATTGAATGTCTATAGGATGTGTGTGAAAAAACCCACATCCTTGTCTCCTCCATCTCCAGCACACAACGAGAAGCCTGTGACGCAAGAGAAAAGCAACACCGGCCACAGCCATCACAGCCACCATTGTACGAGGCATTTTCTCAGGATATCCAACGCTGTCGAAAAAGGGGGATCCTGTTGCTCATCCCACTTTCCTCACTCTCAGAGCCAAAACAAGAGCGGAAAACTTTTTTTTTTTTTTTTAAATGGTCTTTCAGTGAGACCGATCACCTGATACAGCAACACTCTGCACCTCTCAGTCTGGACAGAGGGGCTTGTTGTTATTGTGGCTATACATCTTAGAGCCCAGTAGACTGCATTATTCTGACACAACAATCTGCCCAAATCAGGACCTTTTCCAGTCTATTCTTCCCAACTGTCTTTAAAGGCTTCCTAGTAAAAAGGCTGAACAAAATGTTGGCATCCCGAGCTTAATCTTCGCCTGTTAGACTACATATTCCTACAAAGAGTGGAACTTGAAATTTTCGCCAAGACAATACAAGACGCAAAATTGGGTTCATGTGAATAAGACAAATACAATTTTGACATAATAAATTAATCGTGTTGTCTCACAATTTTGTTTTTACATTTTATTTTATATTGATGCTTTTTAGCTGCTCAAAACACAACACACACTTTACCCTCATTTCCAGAGCTAAAACATTCTCCACACGTTTGCACAATCTGGTCGAGAATCTAATCGAGAACTTCTGTCTTTACTCATTACATACGACAACATTTGATTCAGGGCAATTGTGGCAGAGCTGGTCAGAGTATATCGCACACAATAAATCATACGGCTGTCCCCCTCTTTGCTCCCACCACTACTATAACATTATGAAATATAATAGCTCAGTATATCTAATAAGTAAGTGTGTACCACTAAATTACTGAAGTCACTATCCTGGTGCTGTTGTGTTGTAATATTTGTTTGGAGAGACATAATCACAGCACTCAAATGACAGGCCTGAGTTACATCATGGCTAGACTTCTCAGATTGAAAAAGATCCGAGACCTGAAACGTAAACCAGTGCTCCTGCAACCTGCACACAAGACTCACAGTCTGTTTGCCCTCAAGATCGCATGTGAACGACAAGAAAAATCACATACGCTATGAGATATTTTAAAATGGGATCTTCTCAGCTGGGGTTTCACAGAAGGAATGCGTGAATGTTTTGAAGTTCATACCCCTGCATACTTTTAACTTATCCAGAAGCTATAAAAATGGATGGAATTCCTTGAATCCTTACAAAAGGTCTTGATTGTTATTTCTTTCACTGCTCTGTCGTCCTACATGTCGTTATAGGGACAAACTTGAACCACTTGAGCATAGCTGGAATAGTTGATGACAAAGTTTCCCACAACATCTGTAACATAGGGAGGTCTCCAGACGGCTCAGTCCCTCTTGGTTTTGTTTTTGTAATGGTAAATAAGTGAACATATACAGCAGTTCAGCCAACATCTGCTGATAACCCCAAATCTACATTTGACCATTTCCCATTGCACTAAGAGCGTATTAGCAGATAAGAAGTGGCATACCCTTTATATAATGTATACTACTAGGTATGTACGTGAAGAGTCCCTCAGTCGTCCAGGTAGAATCCATGATAAAAGGAGAAATTAAATTTGTCAACTGGACAAAGTTTGGTCGAAAACGTTTCGCCGCTCATCCGAGAGGCGAAGGTATGTAGGTATGTAACTTTTCTGGAGGAGAGTACAGAAATGTGCTTGTCTCCATGGTATTGCTTTGCCTGGAATGTTCCACAGTATGGCATTAAAAATTATAATTATGCTGTTGTAATTTATTTATCTTATTAAAAAAAGTATTTTGAGTATTTGCTCAAGGTATTTTTGAGCACTTAATTCACCTGTAATTGAATATATCCAAGACAGCTGGCTTTAATTCCATATTGTTGATAAAGCAATATCCTCTCCACAGAATGGCAGACAGCAGACCACCCACCAGAAAAGTTACATAATGAGCCTTTAATGACTCCTAACGGACTATTCTGACAGCTAAAAGGTTATTGTATAGTGTCGCACATTGTTACTACTGAAAGGGCTCCTTGCTGTTGAACAGTTGAATGTCAGATCATTCTAAAACACTGACCTTTGAGCTTATACACTCCCTGCTGCATAAATGTCAAATGTTCTCTGCTTCCTGAAGTTACTGTGACAGACATTTGAAACTAAACACAATTATAAGTTAAGAAAACACAAAGTGCCCGTTCTTTTGCTTGGTAAAGACATTATGAAGCCGACAATTATGCCTCCATAAAGAAAGATGTAGAAGCATAAGAGCACAAATCAAAGCAGAATTTACAGAAGGGAGCTTTACTGAAGACATGAACAAACCTGTGACAGTGGTCTGCTCAATCTGTGGCCTCTGTCCTCAGGAGACCATGAGCGCATCTGGTCCCTACAGGAGAAAGATGAGAAAGTGGTTAATTAGGAGGCCAACAATGAATGCCAGCGTAATGTTTCCCATTAACAGAAGAGATTATGATTCTCCCCATAGTCCAAAAGTCTCCACCATAAAACAACAAATTGGACTATACATTGGCATAACAAAAACACTCTTTGTTGCTCGTTGCATTGTTATAAAAATAAAAACTATACTGTTTGAAAAGCTTACATTTGAGATACAGTAGTGTCATTTGTAGTGAACAAATTATGAGAGAAAATTATTATTAAAAACATTTGTGTTACCATAGACTGAACCAGATCTATGGGAAACACTGGCAGATGTAATATTACAATAATAGATGTTATGAATTTCTTATTTCAATGCAAAGAAGAGGGTGAAAGAATAAATGTCTTCAAGGCAGTAGATGAATTAGACAATGATTTAAGGATGTAAAAAAAGGGTTGATTAGCATGAGCAGTGACTAACAAATATAAGATTGACCAGAAAAATATAATTACAAAAACACAACCACTTCATTGTTCCTTCTGTTGGTTCCTGCTCTTGTGATTTTGGACTATTCAAAAATACTCTGAATTGATTTACAATGTACAAAATAAAAGTACACCCATGTAGTGGAGCCAGAGTGAAAGTTCTACGCAGCCTTTTGTTAATGTGAATAAAACTGAGGAATGTGATATCCTGTGCATTTCCTTTGTTCCAACAGTACAGTCCCCTGGCTCCACTAATGTCCGTTTTTCTTTTACTTTACAACTGGCCTTTTGTGGACTCATCACAGCCCTGGTTCTGTTGTTAGAGGTTTTATTAGACAGGTTATACTCACAGTTTTCCCTCTTTTACAACACAATTCATCATGCAACTTTATTCCAGACATTAGTAGCAAGTTAAGCATAATTCTGGAGGGTCTGCCATCTGCTTGTCACCATGGAAATGTTATTGCTTCTGTCTAGAAGCACAGTGTAGATTAAATTATCTAGCGCAAGGGAGACAGGCAGGTTATAGCCCTACGCTACATTATAATTCAGATCTGTGGAGACTCGTCCTTATACACAGAAGGAATTAATGTATTTTTTAGTAATAGAAACCTAGAAAGTAGACAACAAACCAACCTCCAGAAAAGTTGAGCAGTGCACCTTTAAGCTACAAGTCTGACTAAGCTGAGCAATCTTTATAAACGATAAAATCTTCAAAAGGATATTTTATTTACATAATAGCCACAATAGTAAATACCTATAAGCAACAACTGACTGAAACTCAGCAAAAGCTTTAACAACTACCCTGCAATATGGTAATGTAACATCTAATTAATAACTTTGAAAAGAAAGCACTACTCGGTTTTAATAGGTCTTAACAGTGTGTACCCCTTGTTTTTGTTGGGACTGAGTATTTTGCCACTGGGACTTGCAGGAGGGTCAAGTGAGTAGGGTCCAGGAGACAGTGTAGTAGGACTGGAGATGGAGTATTCTCTGTAGTTCTGGTTTTCGTCACGACTCACAATTAAAGACTCCTGTAATATCCAGACAAAAGCGTTTGACATAGCTGTTGATAATACTGTATTACTACTACTAAATGCTATTGGATAATAAATCAACCAATTATCAAAGATCTCATGGTTTTGATATAGATTTTAATTATATGAATGAAGGACGTAGAAGCATTTTGTGGTACTGACCTGAAAGCGGCCGGTGAGCTGGTCAGGAGACTTGATGCCATTGGTTTGGGGGAGAGTAGGGACATCAGGCCTTTAAAGACATAAAAGGTAACAGTAAATATCATAAAATATATTTATCTATTCCAAAGTGTGACACACAAAGGTCACTCAAACAAGGAAACTACTGCTAAATAAATAATCTTTTTATATTCAACTACAGGAGCTTTGGGTCATGTAGTATTGACACAAATATGTATAAATTGGTTCTGAAGATTTGTGGAAAGTTAACTTGTGCTTTAAAAATATTTATGGAGGGTGTCTTCCCTTTCCAAATGTTACTTTGCTTTTTACAGCACCTAAAAATAAAGCTCACTCTGTGCGCAATGCCATCGCTGAATTTTGAAGGGGAAAATATGAGCAGTGAGCGCCAATGCAAACACAGTGGCCCCCTGGCTGCAGGGCCAGAGGCGGCCCGGCTCTGGGTTGAGCCCAGTGTAATGAAGCTCACAGGAAGGCCTAAATGCCTGTGGTAAATCACTCACAAGCACAGTTCTCCTCCTGGAGCTACACAGCATAGAGATGTCTTATGTTTTATGAAGCAAGGAAAAATAGATTTATGCAGCAGCAACTTGCTCTGAATGTGACATGTTTTTAACTTAAAATGACTGTAAATGAGCAGGGAGATGGAGCACTCTCACAGATACTGCATAGTGCTGTTCAGAGCTCTGCTCATAGTGATCACTGAAACGACCTGTCAAACTGCCCAAGGAAAATTCTTTAAGGTTTACACTGTAAGAATTTCAATCTGTACAAATTACTTCTATAACAAAATATTTTTCTATGTTTCTAGGAAGAATTTAATCAACAACAAAAAAAATCAACTCACTTGGAGCACTTAACTAAATTATCTGAAATTAGGACCAAGGATACTTTTAAAATATGCCCGGTAAGAGCAGAGTAGATAATATTATTCATTATGCAGTCTCCAATGTTTAACTCCAATTCTGTTATACACCACTGCAAACAGAAAAGACTTGTGGATCTTTGCTCTAAAACACAGCTGTGTGATGCCCACATCACTGTCCACAGTCCAGATGTGAAATGGGGAAAATATGATACTTACAATTCTCAATTACCAGCCTAACAAGTTCCAGTGAGTACAAAAGATTTCCTACAGACAAAAGACTAAACAATCTGAAAACATTGAACAGTGACTGGCACAATGTCTCTATACTGGGCTGGGTTTAATGTTCTTTGTTCAAGCATGACGAAGACTTATGTCTTCGTCATGAGGTACGCTAGCAAATATTTAGAGTATAAAAACTACAAAAGAGGGCAGATGCCATTTTAATCATATCTGAGTATTTATATGGGCTGCAAATCACTGTGACCAAACAGCTTAAATGATTCACACACAATTCTGCCAAATTTAAGACGAGCACAGGAAGAAAACATGCAGGCATTTCCTCTGATTACGATCACTATTTTGTACAGAACAGGCATTATGAGGTAGAATGTAATGTTTGAGATAACATGTCATGGTTCTAATCCATCTCAATACAGCTGCTGTTGTATCCTTAGGCAAGGCACTTCACCTACCTTGCCTGTGTGAATGTGGTATGTGAATGAGGTGGTAGTTACCATTATCACAGACCATCATTGTCACCACTCAATTACCAATAAGTATCCACCCAGCACCTTCACCCTTCGCTAAAACACTTAAAATTGCATAACATATTTGATAGCACACAGCACTTTAAAAAAGGTGCATTGTGCAACTTTTTGGTTCAGGGTCCATCACCTGCTTGTTTCTATGGATACGTCATTGCTCTGCCTGGAATGTTTCACAGTATGACAAACTGTTCTACTTTACATATTCAATTACAGGTGGTTTTATATCTTAAAATTATAGAAATACATGCATCCTGACTGTAATCTGTGTCTTCTGACCTGTAACTTTGCCTGGTTTGGTCTACATGAAGATAGAAAGGTTTAATACCACACTGTGAAACATTCCACAAAAAGCAATAACATCTCCATGTATTTGAGTATTTGATGGAAGTTACACGAGGCACCTTTAAAACATATTTTAAGAGATTACACATGATTGGTTTAAAAAAATGTATTTATTATTGCCTTTCCCTTTACTGCCAATAATCCTGAGGCACTTTAATACTTTTAACTTTAAAAGGTCCCATGGCATGAAATTTTCACTTTCTGAGGTTTTTGACGAAATGTCTAAACTGAGCATTTGCGATCCTTTTCTGCGTTTGAAAAAAACACAGCTCAAACGGGCGATTTTGAACAAGGCACCTTTGTTACGCAACATCGAAAAAAGAAATGCAAATGCAGTTCCACCACCGTCTGGATCTCCACCCCGTCTCTGGAAATCACGCCCAGAGAGTTTGGACCGCGAAGGAGCTACGCAATGCGAAATGTGTTTTTTTTATTTGCCTGGAGGCACGTGCAAGTGTTTGTAGGCTCGGAAATCCTTTACCCGACCCTCTGGACCTCTGAAACAGCAGTGGTTTAATTTTATTTTCTGTGAAAATGTGTTTTTTTCAGTGAAATGACTCTTTCTGTCTTCGTGCTTTAAACGCGGAAATGGGAGACAGCGCAGAGCAGCGCTCCAGCAGCACAGAGGAGCGGGTGGGGGGGGGGGGCCCACCCGCTCCTCTAACCAATCTGTGTCCTTCTCATTTGCATTCAAGCAAGAAGGCCCAGAATGAGTTGTTCAGAGAGTGAATTTTTGACCATGTCTGTGTAAATGGGTCTTTCTCATGCACTGAGTGTTGATTTTGAATAAGGATTCATTTACAGTATTAGGGAACCATTAAGGCACCATATAAAAGCATCAAGAAGTACCATGTCATGGGACCTTTAATAGAAAGCTGCTGGTTGGGGTTTTAATTGTCATTTGGTTTTAGGTTTGTTTTATGGAATGTTTAGGTCAATATTTTAAACCAATTAATGTTAAGTTAATTTTACTGTCTCCGTTTTAGCTAGTGTAGTTTTGTTCAGTCAGTCAGAGCAGACGTAAGGCACCTCCATACATTATTCTGTGTTCTGCTTACATATTTGCACCTTGCATTTCTTCAATAATTACAAAAGGCATGTTTTGTCTGTGTTTTTTAACCTTACTCACTGAACTCCAACCTTCTCATGGTCAACCTACATTACACAGCCCCATGGCAGCTGTGACTACAGAAGGTTATTACCATTACCACCGAGTGTCAAGAGTAAATTAATAATGACCCAAATGTAATGTTTTGAAATTGATTTAATGACAACATACCTGTCAACCAGCAGTTGCAAGTGTGTCTTTGCGCTCTTGATCTTGTTCTGGGCCTCCACATTCAACATGTCTGTAGTTTTTTCACCATTTATCTCTAATATAATGTCACCAGCCTGTAGTTTGGCCTGGAAAGCCTTACCGCCTTCATTAACCTACAGAAGAGAGAATAAAAATGTTTTTACTGTTGTTGTTTTTTTTATAAAATGATAAATTATGATAATGGGCAACTGCAAGATATCATTTGTCCTACAAAGGTGTTTATGTTTTGTCTTAGATGTAGAGGGTAGTGTTGGACAACAGGGAGATTCATGACACCCACGGGCAGAAGTCATGTCAATGTGACCCTACTTGATAGTTTAACTGTGCCTGACCTTTGACCCCAGGCTCGCCACATGTCAAAGCCAATGTTATACTTCCACATCTACAGAAACTCCTCACTAATGGCCCAAAACATTATGTTCCAGCCACTGTCTCAGCACGGTCTGTCCATGTGGTTTGTCCATGTGTCCAAGGTACATAAGCCAGACAAAAGGCTCACTAAAGCAAAAAAGCCAACTCAAGTTTAACCACATAGTTTCACTAAAACTACAATAGCCCGAGTATTAAAATGATGACAACTGAAGGTATGCAAAGCCACAACCGTCCCATCACTAATAAACATGTCAATATTGTACGTCAGTTTAACCAAATCAAGACAACAGAGGTGTACAGCCCCAAAGAGGGGCAATTATTGTTGCTGTGGTGCTGCCCTACAATACTGCGAGCTTTTTCGTTCATGGCACGCCTGGTTACACATCAACCAAAAGCACTAAGGGGCTCTTTTTCTAGAGTGTGTCCTCCCATCCAAAAATATGCATCACCAAGGCCAACGGGAATAAAAGAGGGCATCCATGTCGTGTGCCAAAAACTGCCCCTTTTAAAGCACAAACCTGACAGGACTATGGATGTTTCAGGAACAGTTCGCAAAACAGACTAAATTTACAGAGAAATGTTCTAACTCTGTGGGTTCCCCAGACTCTGTTTGAAATTTGAGATGAGCAACAATGATTTGTCTATTGGTCAGCAGTTACAAAATGTGACAAGGGGGAGGAGGCTATATTTCAACTGTTGAGTTGTTTTGGGGGGGCAAAACCTGCTAGGAAAGGCCAAACAATATATGCCTTTGAAGTGAAAGAAGCTTTAAATCCAGGTTGCTTGCACTGTCAAGGTTTCTATGTAATGTATCTTTGTTCAAAAGGAAAATAAGATTCAGTCTCCACCAGCGATGAGCTGTGGGCAGAGTGCATCTGGCACACAGAGGGTAGTCTGAGCAGAGTTTCCTGGAGGTGTTTACTGAACACTGTCTGCTTACAGTGCCATTGTTTCAGCTTCTTTAGAGCTCGACTTAGGAAAATATCATCAGCCAAAACAACATTCACGTGGATGAACTTTATTTTACACACGTGGTGCAGTGTTCACATGTGGGACACCCTGTTGGAGCAAGAGTCTGTCACCTCCCATCCAAACTTCCACTTTTACTGTAATCACCAACTTCCTCCTAATGTAATCTACTTCCATCCATTTGTACAGAGTCAGTAGACAAGAAAAAAGGTACACTGCGCCCATAGACAAAAACAAAGTCAAGGAAAGAAATGAGAAAATGAGGAAGTTGACTTTGCATTGGCATGTCATTACAGGCGGGGCATGGTCCAAAACAGAGGATATGAGTTGATAAGGTGTGACAAAGTTTGACCACGCCATGAATGCGTACAATACCTTTGATACAGTTACAGCTTTCTTGAAGTCTCTACCTCCGCTTATTCGGAAACCCCAGGGAGCAGAGCCAGTCAGGTTCACACAGTGCGCCATCGAAACACAAGTTCACCAAAGTCTGAAAACAAAAGACAAGATTGTTAAACATAACAGCACTAATTGGCCTTCAGCCACAAGATTATGACCATCTCACATATCATATATTCCCCTTTCCGATACTTTTCCAAACCAAGAGTGAAGGAGCTTGTCTGTTAAATCTAATAATACATCACCTGTCAAGTTTAACCACCATCTCTTTCTTGGATGATCTAGAAACTGGGAACACCTCTGATGAGAACTCAAGGATGATCAGGGGAAATGCCAAACAGGCATTATTATCCATGCTCCCTTCTAATTCTCTGTCAAAATGTTCTGCCAACTCCTTAAGAATCAAAGCTGAAATGTAGTAGTACAATAACAAAAAATCTAATTCTCATACTAACGAACAGGTTTAATATTTAGATTCCGATACCTAGGTCACGATAATCACTGTATTGACTTATCATTTGTTATCATTTGGTCATTGTCATGGGAAAGCTGGAACAATATATTTTGGAGCTCTACATACACAATGTTGCCAAAAATATTTGCTCACCTGCCTTGACTCGCATATGAATTTAAGTGACATCCCATTCCTAATCCATAGGGTTTAATATGACATACACTCAACAAAAATATAAACGCAACACTTTTGTTTTTGCTCCCATTTTTCCTGAGATGGACCCAAAGATCCAAAATTCACTCCAGATACACAACACTACCATTTCTCTCAAACATTGTTCACAAATCTGTCCAAATGTGTAACAGCGAGCACCTCTGCCCCGCCGAGACAATCCACCCCACCTCACAGGTGCGCCACATCAAGATGCCGATCCAACATCATGACCAGTGCACAGGTGTGCCCCAGACTGCCCACAATAAAAGGCCACCCCGAAATGTGCATTTTTTTTGCTTTATTGGGGGTCTGGGGACTCAGAACCAGTCAGTATCTGGTGTGACCACCATTTGTCTCATGCAGTGCAACACATCTTCTTCGCATAGAGTTTATCAGATTGTCAATTGTGGCCTGTGGAATGTTGGTCCACTCCTCTTCAAATGCTGTTATGGATGAAGAACACAGGTGCATTTTATTGATGGCATTTTGAATGCACAGAGATACCGTAATGAGATCCTGAGGCCCATTGTTGTGCCATACATCCATGAACATCAATCAATCAATCAATCAAACATTTATAAGGCGCTTTTCATACAAAATTGTAGCACAAAGCGCCTTACAGTGGTCAAGGATTAGAAGATTGACCTTTATTGATCTCGCACAGGAGAAGTTGTTTCTAAATTTGACCCGGGGACCATCCCCATGATTTTGTTTTGTTATTTATGCTTTGGTCAGGCCCTAAGCTGGAGGATTTTACCTATGGCGCATGTTTCACCTCATGTTTCAGCAAGATAATGCACGGCCCCATGTTGCAAGGATCTGTACCCAATTCTTGGAAGCTGAAAATGTCCCAGTTCTTGCATGGCCAGCATACTCACCGGACATGTCACCCATTGAGCATGTTTGGGATGTGCTTGACCGGCGTATACGACAGCGTGTACCAGCTCCCACTAATATCCAGCAACTTCGCACAGCCATTGAAAAGGAGTGGACCAACATTCCACAGGCCACAATTGACAATCTGATAAACTCTATGCGAAGAAGATGTGTTGCACTGCATGAGGAAAATGGTGGTCACACCAGATACTGACTGGTTGTGAGTCCCCAGACCCCCAATAAAGCAAAAAAATGCACATTTCAGGGTGGCCTTTTATTGTGGGCAGTCTGGGGCACACCTGTGCACTGGTCATGATGTCGGATCGGCATCTTGATGTGGCGCACCTGTGAGGTGGGGTGGATTGTCTCGGCGGGGCAGAGGTGCTCGCTGTCACACATTTGGACAGATTTGTGAACAATGTTTGAGAGAAATGGTAATATTGTGTATCTGGAATGAATTTTGGATCTTTGGGTCCATCTCAGGAAAAATGGGAGCAAAAACAAAAGTGTTGCGTTTATATTTTTGTTGAGTATAAGTCCACCCTTTGCAGCTATAACAGCTTCAGCTCTTCTGGGAAGGATGTCTACAAAATTTAGGAGTGTGTTTATGGGAATTTTTGACCACTCTTCCAGAAGCACATTTGTGAGGTCACACACTGATGTTGGACGAGAAGGCCTGCCTATCAGTCTCCGCTCTAATTCATCCCAAAGATGTTCTATCAGGTTGAGGTCAGGGCTCTGTGCAGGCCAGTCAAGTTCATCCACACCACACTCTCTCATCTATGTCTTTAGGGATTTTGCTTTGTGCACTGGTGCACAGTCATGTTGATAAGAAAGACAGGAAGGGGCCATCTCCAAACTGTTCTCACAAAGTTGCGAGCATGGAACTGTCCAAAATCTCTTGGTCTGCTGAATAATTCGGAGTTTCTTTCACTGGAACTAAGGGGCCAAGCCCAGCTCCTGAAAAACAACCCCACACCATAATCCCCCTCCACCAAACTTTACACCATCAGATTGCCAGGTGGAGAAGCACGATTGGTCACTCCAGAGAATGTGTCTCCACTGCGCTAGAGTCCACACCACTACATCCGACACTTTGCATTGCACTTGGTGATGTATGGCTTGGATGTAGCTGCTCGACCATGGAAACCCATTCCATGAAGCTCTCTACGCACTGTTCTTGAGCTAATACAAGGGCCACATGAAGTTCGGAGGTCTGTAGCAATTGACTCTGCAGAAAGTCAATTTATTGGGCACAGTTATTCACCTGTGGCCATAGAAGTGATTGGAACACCTGATTTCCATTATTTGGATGGGTGAGTGAATATTTTTGGCCATATTTGCGTCGGAATTTTTTTTGTTTGTTTGTAGTACCATAACATTTGAGCAGTTTTACATACAAACTAATTGGCATTTCATTCTTCTTTACTGAAGTTCATGTTTTTTTGCATATTTAGAATAGTTTAGGTCAGGGGTCGGCAACCCGCAGCTCCGGAGCCGCATGCGGCTCTTTGATCCCTCAGTACAGCGGTCCCTCGTTTATCATTATCAATCCGTGAAGTAGTCAGTTTTATATTGCGTGTATTTCACAGTTCCTCTGACCGAGGCGCCGCTGCGCCGTTACGGGTTTTGTTGGGGAGAAAACTTGCAAACATACAGCACTTCAGAGCAGTGACGAAGTGGGATCATTGGCCTTGGCAATTTACACCTACAAGTGGCCCCGTAGTCTGTGGAATGGGGGGGAGGGGTTCTACAGCTCTGCACCAAACACAGAACTGTAGTGAGAACGCATCCGTGCGCTCTCAGGACTGGTTCCGCCGCCTGGACTCCAGGTTCCACCAGTTCGTTATGCAGAAACACTGCTGCTACTTCCCGATGCGCATTGACCACCCGGAGAAGTGTGCACGCGGACACGTGGTCAAATCCGTAATAGAGCACGGCCTCGGCCCTTCGATCACACTGCTCGTGATTGAACATTTAAATTAATTTGGCAAACTGAACGCATTCTGTACAGGAGACACGGAGGAGAATGACTGACAAAGACAAAGGTCTACAGTCCTTTAGCCAATCAGGATGCAGAACACAGTACGCGTTGATACACTTTAAAAAATCAGTGAAACAGCGAGGGATGACTGTATTTAATTGAAATGCATTTTATTTTAGTTCGTTCATATTCAAAATGTAATTCTATGTCACAAAGGTTAAAAAAAAAGCCGTTATATGCAGTGTCATTTCATTTTAAATTTCAAAAGGGTTTTGTGGCTCCCAGTGTTTTCTTTACTGTGTGAAACGGGTGCAAATGGCTCTTTGTGTGGTAAAGGTTGCCGACCCCTGGTTTAGGTTTATTGTGTGTCATCAATTAGTTACTGTATTATGATTTTCTTGAGCAATAGTGGCCAATTGTGTGGCCAAACAATACCACATAATGATTGCAAAAATACACTTTAAGAGAATATAATGTACTCTCTAAAATAACCAGCAGATGTAGAGTAAACTTGTATTTACTTATTGTGGGAATAATGTTATTCTTGATAAGTATAAAGAGAGCATTTTGCCAAAACCCAAAAGTTTCAATGTTGGCAGTTGTACAGGTATAGGGACAAAAGCCGCAAAAATGCACACACACAACTTTGTAACTGCCCACTGCCATACCAACCACCAAACCACTGTACCACAATTGTGAAGCCAAATTGCCTTGTGCATAGTTTTGAAAATTGATTTAGTCAGGTTTATTAGCAGAAGAATGCCCTGAATATTATATAAGATCCAACAGGACTTCTAGGTTTTACTCACAACTGACTTAAGTCCCCTTGACATGAATTGTGTAACCACATCAAATAGGAATGGGAGGAATCTGAAACCGAAAACACATGACTAACATAGTTCAAGTGCCTGCAAAGACAGTAGGTTCATGAAATGCTCTTTTGACGTGTACAAAACTGTAATGTAGATTGCATTGCATTGTGTGTACAACTGTCCATGTATACTGTAAGTGGTAAGATAGTATAACGGCTTGTATCATAGGCATAGGCTGGGAAAGGTTTGAATTATAGCTATAATTATAAGACATAACATTGGATACTTCAGTAAATATTTAAGTCTCAATGTTTATTTTCTTTGCATGACAATTATGAAGATGTAGCTTCAAGTCTTGAGAGGGAAAGCGATTCTTCTCATTTTTCCAACACAGTCTAATGCCAGTTGTACATACTGTGTGTCAGAAATGGTCCATTATACTTATTTTGTATGTTGCTTTAAATTTTTGTTATGGAATTCTGGCAAGAATTCCCAAATCACTGGGACTGTTTAAAATTGAGAAGACACACTAAAGAACTAAAGAAATCCTCAGTTAATGATTTGTTACCACATTTAAAGATTATGGCTTCATTGAAAGACCATATTCTCCTGTGATGAGGATGATTAAGTCCTGGTTGTCATACTTTGTTTTTGGGATCAGGGTTAAGTTTGGGGCATTTTGTGGTTTGGAGTTCGAATTTTAAAAAATATTTTATGGTTATGGTAGTAGACAAAGCCTTATATTTATAAAATGAATATAAAATTATCTTTTTATTGTAATCATATATATATATATATATACACATACAGTATATACATACATACACACACATACATATACATATATATGTTTTTTTTCCCCTTTTTTTATGGCCAAAATGTTTAAGCAGTCAACCTTGATTAAAACCAGGGGGTGCTGGAGTGCACTTTTGCTTTCTTAAATAGCTGTAGGCCTACATGGCTATAATGTGAAATAATTGCGCCTTTGGTCTTTTTTATGTTCAAAAACTTTTTTTGTAATAATAATTTATATTATTTGGGGGAGGGGGGGCAAGAGTGGCTTTCGCCCAGGGAGTAAATCACTCTAGGAACGCCACTGATTATAAAATACAGACATTGTCCTTCAAACTAAATTTTTAGACTAAATGAAGCCAGATAATTACACATGTTCTGCATCTCCTAAGTCCAAATGCGGCAGGACAGTCACTCTAAACACTTAACTTCTTTTCACACACTGGCTTTTTTCATCTTCTACATTCCACAAGTGCTTCAGACAAGCTCTAGTTAACAGTCTGGGCCAATTAGCAGGAATATGCCTCACCATCACTACACTCTTAATTGCACTGGCCTCAAGAAATAAGTGAAGCTGTTATAATGACAAGGAGCAGCCTCCAGTGGTGTCAATTAGTCCTATGAGCTTCAGTAGTTTCTCCTATAGAATGGTCATTATTAGCCAAGCACCCAGCTAATTCCCCTGTGTAAATGTCCACTGTGAACACCATAAAAAGCAGGACAATGTCAAGGCTAAAGGACAGTGAAAGTATGTAGAAAAACAACTCCAAATAGTGGTGTGGATAAGTGGCTAGTGGACGGTGTGGTTTTAAGATTACACATTGCAGCTCCTCACAAAAAACAAATCTCTGATCAGAGTTCAAGGAAATGGCTAAATGAAATAAACAAACGAGCGTTTGTGCAGTTGCCAGTGAAACGAGGAGGAATCGGTTCTGGTGACTTCTCCCCGTTTTTGCTGCCACAACAATTTGGCAGTGCAATTCAACACACACCCAAACAATGGCTGGAATTCTAGTCATGAAGTCATCCCAGTGGAGCATCAGTTGCGTTTGCACAGGCAGAACTGGTCCTAAAAGAGTAGTAAAATGTGTTAGCTGTGATGTAACGGCTGCATTATGTCAAGTGTCCTCGTGTCAAACAGCCACTTTTGAATAACAGGGCATTTTTAACACCTGGTGGTTATACATCAGACTAGTCAGCTTCTCTCTACAGCCAGTCAAAGCCCCAAATCACCAGTCATACAGATTTAACAGAATCTAGATTAAAGGTGCCCTATCTAACTTTTCTCGTGAGGATCCCACAACCTGCTTGTCTCCATGGAAATAAATTGTTGCCTGGAATGTTCCACAGTATGACATTATTAAACCTATCTATTTAGCATTTATTTTATCGCTGTTTTTTATATGCTTTTGCCGTGAACAACCGGCATTCTTACAGTGAACCGAGTCACCTCTCCACAGATAGGACGTGGTGTCACCTGCTTGTCTCCATGGTGGATAGGTTTATTGCAATACTGTCAAACGTTCTAGGCAAGAAGAAGAAGTCTGTGAAAACAATCAAGAAGTTAAATAGTGCAGTCTAAACTTGAGGCCTATTGTTTTGCCACTGCCAATATTAACATTTACATTTCGATAACAGATAAAAGATCACATGAAATCAACTGTTTTAACACTAAACCTAACAAACACCTAGCACTGTGACAGATTCACTTAAGGTATAGACTTTAGGTCATACAGGTAGGGTTCTAAAATGTCATGTACAGTACCAGTTTTTCATCAATAAAACAAACATGAAATTCTGCTGCTTGTTAAGGTGAAATTACGCTTCTCAGTTCTACCGCATTAAACATATCTCTATAACAAAGCCCATTTTAGACCAATATTGCCATTTATAAATACTCTACATATGCTATACTTTAATACTACATATGCCAAAAATGGCATAATAGGTCTTCTTTACACACTTCAACCAAACATGTACTTAGGTGTAATCTATGGTAAATTAGGCCAAACCTGCTGAGGGGAGTGTTCAAAATTATACACGTTATTTTCTAAAGTGTGGAGTAAAGTGCTTTGCCCTGTTGAGTCATGAGGCTGAATCCACACGTCAGAACAACACATAGAAATAGTCACACTAAATTACAAGAAGTTGAGGAGTACAATAATGATTATAGTTTTACCACCTTGTTTGGGTGTAAAAGCTCGAATTATTTCGTGAATATTTTGACCTTGAGCCAAAACTGAAGCATATAAAAGACATTAGCGAAAATAAAGTGATTGGGTTAGCAGACGTAGCACATTTGGGTTTGAGATGTGAGCTTTGATGTGAAAAACTCTCTGATGATCAATTGTGGCTGGAGGGAAATATTCTTGGAATGAATCACTCTCGTCAAAGCTTTTGCTGATGGCGATAGACCAGTGCAAACTTTCCAGAGGCAGAGAGTCAGCCATGCCTGGTGTCTGTGTCATGGCGAGCTCTCAAAGGTCACGTTCTACACCTGGGCACACACACCCATCCAATTAAAAGAGTATCAACACAACAGTGCCCCTCCCTTACTACAACAAAGTGAATCAACATTGCAATCCATGTATTCACTCCTATTTAGCTGTAGTTGCTAAGGAGATGGAAAATGATCAACAATACATTTAACGACAGGGTGTTGGTTGATGACTGCCTTTCGTTTTATATTGTTGTGCAATCAAAAATAAAGATCCTCAAGGCTTTTAGCTCATTGAAGCAGCACATTCTAGTAGGGATGTAACAATAACCAAAATATCATGATATCATATCTGCAAAAGTGTCACAATAATATTGTGGGCCATCCCATTATTGCTATTACTGCAAGTCTCTCTGCTTTGATTAATAGTTGTAGTGCAACAATAGCGGAAAAAAACAGATGATCCTTTGCTCCATTTCAGTACATGAAGAAATAACTGATAGGTTCTTTGGCTGACAGAACCAAACTCTTGTGAAGACATTAAAAGGAAAAAAGTAGCATATTCACAATATTGTTAACCTCCAGAAAATATCGGAATAAATATTGTACCGTGAGATGTACTGTATATTTGGAAAGTATTGTACAGAGAGATTTGGATATTGTTATGTCCCTACATTTGAGGAAACATTTGTACCAAAATATCATGGGTACTGTGGCACTGGCACCACCGGTCTGCCACTGCATTATCTTCTGGAGATTATGTTTTTTATTTTAATACTGATCTTTAAATACTGCACAGCGAATGAGTCAGTTCACCACATCCTCTTCAGACACAGTTTTCACACATTAAAATTCAGCATTGTGATTCCTCCTTATACAACATAACATTTAAACAACACAGAGCTTGTTATACATACATCTAAACTGATACACAACTGAAGACCTTGTCGTTTCAAAAAGATAGTGGTTCCAACTTCTCTTTCTCAGACTCAAACCACACATTCAAACTGACTTCCTGACTTCAAATTATGTAACAATAGAAAGAGCTCTCTGTAATAAAACCAAACAAAAATGAAACACAAACATAACATATTATTTGGGAACTCAAATAGAAGACTGTACAATTGTTAATTTTGCAGAAGAATGCACAACGTTGGTATAGATCAGCAGCATCCCAAGTCTTTGAAAGTGGCTAGATATCACACAGTTGGGAGTCTTTATGACTGAACAGAAAAGGCATCATGATGGTGCTTGTAGAAAATATTAAGGCAAGTCATTTTTTGGCAAATACAATAAAATATACTGTATATTTCTAACTTAAAAAGGCCTTTCATTCTATTCATACTAGAGATAGTTCAAAAGCATTGATATATCCTTGTATTCTTCCATGTTCCTTGTATTCTTCTATTTTATTCCACTCCAAGTACCAAAACAATTTCCTAATGTTGTGAACATGTTCAAACATATGGCAATAAAACCTTTCGGATTCTGATTTTAGCTTGTTTTTGTCTTGTTGCCTATACTTGATTCTTCAGGAATTTACCAGTTGACTTAATGATACTTAAACACTAACTTTTACTTTCCTGGGGTTGCACCTGGTCCAACCTTTACCACAAATCACGTTTGACTGCCTACAGTGAGAGAGAGTCAACCTTTCCTTGTCTCCAACACAGACCCTCCTTGTGTGGGCTTGTGTTTCAACTTATCACCCACTTTTTGTAACTGTCTTCACTTTCCACTTGAACCATTACACATCATTAAACCACTCATGAATTCTAACTTCTCACTGAGCTGACAACTATCTGACTTTAGCCATGCTCCACTGCATTCCCACACAAATCAAAACAACACATATGTCTATCTTTTACTGATACATAAAGAACGTTATGTTATGGGTTTGGTCAAATTTCTTGGGTAAACTTACCAGATGCCGTCCTATTAAGATACAATTATCTGCGTCGCCCTCTCCACCTGCTGAACGTGAGAACTTCTCCACCAAACTTCTTCACACACCAGGCAGATAAGAGCAGGTCCCAGCGCAGCTCACCCCGGGGCAAAGACAAACACCAGAAACAAGCACAAAAAACAGCCTTGTTATATATGTACCAGCTCCAGCAACTGTGTGAGCGCTGCAGTGGGCGTGATGAGGGGCTTGTAGTCTCCGGTGTAGCAGAATATGGTTCACCGCTGGTGGCTGCTCCTCTGCGCTTCACAGATGAGCTCAACTGGCCATGTGCGGTGACCAAAATAAGTTTTACAAAGGTACAAGCCCGGGGCGTGTCACGTCAGAGAGGAGGGAGCAAAAGGAGCAGTGATAATAGAACACGCGGCTATTTAACCTCCAAACACCCAGAGCTCCAGACAGGCCCACAGCGCCACCTGCGGGCGGAGCACAGCCACTGCAGTCTTCTGAGGGGAGATCACCTTCAGTGTCTTCAGAACTGATTACAATTCACTTTGGAGAAATATTGGCCTATTTAGGCATTAGGCAAAAGAGTAGATTTGCATCAGAGCTGGTAGCCTACAGGATGATATTTAGTATAACATATTTTGTATAATATCCTCCTGGAACCCGAAGAAAAAAACTGTATCTAAATTATTATTATTATTATTATTATTATTATTATTATTATTATTATTATTATTATTATTATTATTATTATCTATTTGGAGGTAAATGAACACCTTAGCATTTACATTTTGTTAATTTTATTTTTATTCATATTTTTGTAGCATGTCCTCTGTAATGGACTGTAATAGTGTTAAATCCATGTCAAGTTAACCTAACCTAAACCTAACAAAACATTTTTTCGGTCGGTCTTACAGTCGCCTCAAAAAGTTTTTAGACTTCTTTTTAATTTATTATTTATTTATTTAGTTAGTTATGTATTTTTATTTTTTTGTTTTATTTAAATTTTTTATGTATTATTATTCACTTATTTATGCATTTTATTTATATACTTTTGATTTTTTAATATACATTTTTGATTTTTGATTCATTATTATTATTATACTTTTTTCAATCATAGACTCTAGTTTGTGGCTGCACTATCTCAAAACTTAAAAGATGTCCACTATAAAGGACACAAATGAACAGGCGGGTCTCAGGAGAATATAAAACAATCTCAATTCAGTGCAAGGAATGCAAACGTACTGGCAAATTGGATATTGAAAACACTTCCACAAACAGTGCAATTGCAATGCAGTGTTGCAGTTTCGTTTTTTCCTGTTTTTGTATCATCACAAAATAGTACCGGTAGTACTTGTAGATGGGATAGTTGAAACTAATTTATTCGACACAAGCAAAATATCACTAAACAAAACTGCACAGTAGGTGTATAACACTATATATGTTTATTTGCCTTCAAAAGCGTACCATACACTCAAAATACATAGCTTTATATGCAAATATATTATACTTTCAGTTTGATCAAATGTTACAAATGTACAATCTTTACCAACTTTTAATACATTTTTTTTCCAAAATAGAAATGCTTTTAGGTGATTTCTTGCTTTTGTATTAAATGCAATACTTATCATTGGTACACTTGTGTAAAAAAGCAGCAGTGGCAGCAATAGCTTTTGTTAAGTGGAGGGAATGATCACTACAGGCACTTATTAGACATATAATATGGATGGGCAACTTAACACTGTTGACACAATTTAAAAAACACATTTAGCACAATCAGTTTCTTTCAGAGCACCAAATCAATACATTTTATAATTGAAGCTGTTAAAATGTAAACCTTAAATGTATACTAGATATTGGTTTGCACAATTATAAGACCAAACTTATCTTGATATAAAATGCCCTCTTCTTAGGGCACAGAAGTTGGTTCCCACAATCGGCACAGGGGTTTTCTCAGAGATCTAAAAGCAAGTATGAACACAGTTGAAGAAAAAGCGCTACAAAATATGAAACCAAATTTCAAAGTTACAGCAGTGGTCTGTGATGGTGTCATGGCAACAACATCACACAGATGAAAACGGCAGTGCTGTTCAGTGGGAAGGAATGCAATTTTCCTGCAGCTGCAAATAGTTGTGGAACAAAATGGTTCATTCTTTGATTTTGCTTCAGTGCCATTATTATTATTCATTTTTTCCTTTAAATTATTGGTGTAAAAACTCCAGCATGTGTTTCAATGCATGAAAGTGGCCTATAAGAAAACAGTGCCCTTGTAATAAGTGCAACATGCAAGGCAGGCTGAGAAGAGCAGTCACTGTGAGATGAAGTGATAAACAGAGAGTCCAGATGGAGGTGAGGCGGTTACACTGGAGCTACATAGTTTCCTGGAAATGTCCCAAAAGCATGAGTTCGATCTGACGTACCTACAAAGACAACAAGTAACGACAGAAATTAGTACAATCAAAGCAATAGTTGGAACGGACAATGTTGACCACTAGATGGGGTACTTGCACTATACAATACTATATATACTAGAATATGCTAGTGAAGAACAAAATATATTATGCGCAGTTTATCCATATAACACAGTGATAATAATTATTTAATCTTGAAGGTACTATATTGCTAATCACCTTGTAATGTCATATACTGGTAGTATAAGTTAAAAGGTTCTTTTTACCAGTAGAGATTGGTAATTCCAGCGCTGAAATGATGCACATGATTCTAGTGAAGGTGCATGTTTATGTTTAAAAACACAGTGGAGCACTTCCTGCATTACCACATGACATCACAAGATGGAACAAAGCGTTTTCTGTTTGAGAGAAGAACTGACCCTAAATATGCAGGGTTTGTGTGTTAAACATGGGTGAAGGAAACAAAACACAGCTCCAGGTATGTTTTTGATGACGAAAACAACATTATAACATAGATCAGAAAATAGCTTAATATGAGCCCTTTAATTGATCACATGAAACCTCTATTATGCTTTGTCTGGAACTATAAACACTACAATTTTTAATTTGTGCCTCAAGTATTCAAATACTGCCATTATCTGTAATTCTGTACTATTTTGAGTGAATAAACATTCTTTACGTACCTACAAACCAGCCATCATCACATTTCTCCATCACTTGCACAATGTCTCCCTCTCTAAGTTCCAGCTCATCTGAATTTTGTGGTTTGTAATTGTAAACAGCTTTATACCTATGAAGAAAATAAGACAATACTGAGCAAGGACATAGCCTAAATAATAACTCAACCCATTATTGACTTTATATGTAAAAATGTGGAGGCATACGGTTGACGTTGCACTGCTGAGGACGTGGTATTATTTTTTGGCATAAGTGATTGTACGTTGTTGGGAGCGGTATGAGTTATTGTCCCCCCCTAGAAAGATTAAAACAGGAATATGTCAAATACCATAAAGAAATTGAGAACTAAATGAATTCCTGTTATCACAAGCAGCAGCAGCAGCAGTGCTAGTGAAGACATGCTTAAATTTCCAGAAGGCAGTGAAAGCAGACCTGTGAATACTCAAAGTGCCTGGGAGTGTTTGAAGCTGGTGATGTTGTAGCTTTGTGCACAGACAAAGACGACTGAGTGGAGGGTGAGACAGCTCGAGCAATGGAGCTGTGGTTTTGTGTCCACTGGCCATTTGGTCCGGTGGGTGACGCTGTTCTCAAGCTGCTATTTGGCCACCTATTCGCTTCTTTGGGAACAGGCGATTGCAAAGAGGAGCGTGGTGACTGTGGGCTTCCGTAGCTGACAGGTGAAGTTTGTCTTAAAGGGGAGTGATCTGGTTTTGGACTTAAGGAGCTGGGTGTAAAGGGTGATAAGGGTGATCTTGGGGAGTAAAGGGGGCGGCCTGGGCTCTGGGGTCCCGGGGAGAGGGGGGACATGGGCATAGAGGAGAGGTCGTCTGTGCTGTATTTGGTGCGGGGCATCTTGTTGACCTGGACGTAACTGGCCGGGAAAATACCACTCCGGTTAGTCCCCGAGATCCTGCCCTCCAACCACTTGTCGTTCACACAGCGCGTTACATTGATAACTTCACCCTAAAACATACAAAAAAACAGATGGAGATGTGTAATATGCTGCGGTGGAACGTAACAAAGTAAAAGTAGTGAAGTACTGTACTTAAAGGTGAAGTGTGTAACTTTTATATGTTATATAATTAATCATATAAATGTTATATAATTATATAAATGTGAAATAGAGCTATATAATGTCACACTGTGGAACATTCCAAACAGAGTAATGACATATCTATAGAAACAAGCACGTGACGGACCCTCCACCAGAAAAGTTAAGCAATGTAATAAGTATGGTAAAAGGAGAAATTCAATTTGTCAACTGGACAAAGTTTATTTGGTCGAAAATGTTTCGCAGCTCATCCGCGCTGCTTCGTCAGTTCTGGTTAGAGTGCTGATGGACACTGCTTATATCTAGCTGCAGGGAGGAGCTAACTACACTGAAATTATTCTGAAACTATCCCACCTCTTTGTTTTCAGCTTTCTGTCTTTTGTTTTTTAGTTCCTCTCTGGCGTCTAGTTTAGCATACCCATTCAAAGACCTAATGGGTGTTTTCACACCTCTGGACCTGACCTGGCTGCCCTTTGTTTGTTTTGATTTAGGTTTGAGAATGGAATTATAGATGGAGCATAAATTGTGTCCAACTCCCCCATTCCTGTTCAAAGAAGGATTCTCTTTTTTTTTTTTTACAAAAATAGCCTCTTTAACTCCCCTCTCAAACCAGTTCTTTTCCCTGGCTAAGATCTGAACCTCACTGTCCTCAAAGGAGTGGCCCGTGGGTGAGGACAAAGGAAACAATAGGGCAGCCAGGTCAGGTCCGGAGGTGTGAAAACACCCATTAGGTCTTTGAATGGGTATGCTAAACTAGACGCCAGAGAGAAACTAAAAAACAAAAGACAGAAACCTGAAAACAAAGAGGTGGGATAGTTTCAGAATAATTTCAGTGTAGTTAGCTCCTCCCTGCAGCTAGATATAAGCAGTGTCCATCAGCACTCTAGCCAGAACTGACGAAGTAACTCGGATGAGCTGCGAAACGTTTTCGACCAAATAAACTTTGTCCAGTTGACAAATTGAATTTCTCCTTTTACCTTGGATTCTACCTGGATGACTGAGGGATTCTTCACACAATGCAATAAGTAGATTTTAAAATGGATACTTTTACTTCACTACATTTGAGCGCAGGTATTTCTACTTTCCATTCCACTACATTTTGAACAGGACTGAAAAGTAAAAGTTGTTTTAAAATAATAGTTTGAGACCTGCTATAAAGGCTGGGGGTTTATTTTTTAACATGTTTATAGTTTGAGCAAACAAAAATTGAAAACATCTATTCTACTCTTCAATAGTTTCTGTTGAACAAAATTCAGCACAGATATTTATCACTACATTCGAAGCCTCATTAGACCTCAAAATCTGTGCAAAATACTTACTCAGTACTTTTTACTCTTTACATTTTTACACCTATTTAGTAAATATTTTCATGATACTTTTACTTATTTTTTGTTCCAATATCTGTACTTCTAGTTAAGTAAAAAACTGAGTACTTCTGCTACTGGTAATATGCTGCATATGGGGTGATTGATGTCTTCTGAGTTAAGACCGATTAAAGTACATTTACAAAATAGCACTGGCATTGAGGAGATCCAGATATCAGGGCCTTTATGGGGCCCTAAGCAGAATTGGATTTGAAAGCCCACCACACCACCAAAACAATATAAAATACATTGTTTTTGTCTCTTTTGTTTCTGCAATATCACATCATTGATATCACGGTTTTTAATTTAAAAATATTTTAGCAGGTGGCCATTCCAACTGGTCTTGGGGGCCCCCTGGTGGCGTGGGGGCCCTAAGCAGCCGCTTAGTTCGGTTATGCCTTGGGCTGGCCCTGCCACATATCAAAAGGACAACAGGCCCTATCATGCAACTGCCTAAGGACTGGACTACTAGAGTTTAATTACTGCGCCCTTGTGGATGAAGTTTGTATTTCGCAATGCTACAATGTTGGATATTGTTGGACTCAAGTCAAGTATAAAAATGCAATAAAAGCTAGCAAAGTTAGCAACATTAACACAGATTGAAAAAGCAGATGTTTTACTCACCTTACGAAATGACAGTTCAACAGGTAAGTCTGCATTGAAGTTATAAAGAGCCACAGCCTCTCCATACTCCAACACCTGTAATGTGGGTAATTTTATGGGTGTAGGTTTCTCAGTGGGGGCCAAAACCTATGGAAACACAGTTTAAATAACTCTGTGCAATTCAAACAAACAATAATCTATCCCTTTAGAAAGCTTTACCTCTACATAAGTTGTGGGAAAAATGCCAGCTCTCCCATGATGCTCTCCTTCAAACCAATTGGCATCTATCTGTCTGTGGATGTAGACAATGTCCCCTTTTTGCAATGTGAGCTCCCTAAACGAAGGAATGAGGAATTAAATTAAGCTTCAAATACAAGTTTTAATCAGTTTAATCTGAAATACAAGTTCCAGGGAATAAAAATGCAGTGTAGAAAAGGAATTCCGTCTAATGAATGGATAAAAAACAATGTTAAAAACAATGTAACTTACTTAGGCGACTGAGCTTGGAAATTGAACTTGGCTCTTGCTGCTTTCATCTGCAACAAAACAGTGCTTCCTTTTTAGACACACTTTAGGTTAAAACAAAGAGACGTTTTATTTGTCACAAAAGCAAAAATGTACCATAAACAAATTTCATTAGGGATATAATAATATAATATAATCTTACCTTCTTTTCTTCCTTTTTTGGAGGGAGTGCCATGAGTTCATTTGCAGGAGAAAGTCGATCTATTGAGATTAAAATCACATGTGAGCTGTTAAATGCAGTAGATCTTTGTTGCATTGTAGGGCTGGCTCACTCTCAACTAATTTCCAAGAAAACAATAGGAGAAAGCTAATCTCCACTTCCTATTTTCCCCGTTTCCCCTCCACCCAACCACCACTACTTCAAGCACAAACCTTAAAAGGTATTTATGTAATCTTCAGGAAAATCTCTGACCAAAACATAATAGAGAATTGTTTCAAAACATCAGCACATTTTATATAAGTCACTTAAACCAACCAAAGTGCCTCTAAGCCATAATTTCCAATGCAAAGTTTATGGGAAAATCATGTGTCTGAAAGGTAACAAAGTCTGCATTCACCATATGAAGGAGACGAGGCAGGGGATGAGCCCACGGATCGCTGGTTTGGATTTTTTGATGTGGGTAAATGGCTGGAAAAGAAAAAGAAAAACACCATTGTTAGTGTTAATCATTTCATCTTAGTATCAAGAAGAATTCCCTTTGACAAACAACAGGCCATTGTTTTCAGGTTTACAACACATCTGGTTACCACATCATATCAGCACCACACTTCAGTCATCATCAGTGTTACCTTATAACTAAATTTTCACAACAAATGATAGAGCTAACACAAATGATTAATTGCACCTTATTTACATGTTTTGATAGATTCCACAAACGCATATTCCTGCTCAAAGAAATTCGTTTTATAAGTCCCACAGCTGGTGTTTTAAATTGGCATTTCCTGAACATCATGATGCGTAAATATGTTTTCTTAAAGGTCAGAACTCACAAGCTCCACTTTGGCAAATAACAGTGAGATTCCTCCAAGAATGCCCTGCAGACTCGGAGGGGAACGTGGAATGTAGTTTAAAGCTACACATATTGTACTTAAATGTGTTAAAGATCAACTGCCTCCTAACAGTGGGGGCCGCACACTGTCAGCTGACTTGTATTATTACTGTAGCAGTTACATCCAATCGCATTGTTTGTTTGGCCAACCAGTAGGAGGGCAGTTATGTGAAGATTAAATATAAGTTAACCATCTCTGTTGAGTCTATAACAAAGCTTTTCTATACTCAAGACAAGCTTAAGAACAATGCACATAACGACTGATGCATACTTTGAATTACATGTCAAAAATGTATTAAAACATAAAAAATAATGTCTAACTAAATAGTATGTAGTCTGCTCACCTGTTAATGTCAGTCTTTGGTGATGTTGTCAGGTGTCTACCTTTACCTTCCTGTAATAAGAATCCATGTTAATCCTTTTTTGTTCCTTGCAGTATTCAGTCCCCTGTGTGTTACAGCTGTGAGGAAATCTCACAACAACTCAGACAAAGTAGAGGTGCTGACCACTCCCAGAGGAGCAGAAGTCCCCTGGGTCCTATGTTCTCCTTGTGTACAGCTTTGCTTCTGTTCTGTCTGACCAGTGATTTGATTAAGATTACACCATATAAAGCAAATTAAAAATCAAGCACAATCATTTATGCTATAATTTTTGACTCAGTCATAGGAGTGTCGCTATAGAAACAAGAAAATTATAAAGAAATAAGGACGGGGGATTTGCAGGCAGGATATGAAAAGATCCATCACAAGCAACAGGCAGGCAGGACAAGACAAAACAACACACTGTGCATTGTCAAAGCAAGCACTGGGGTCTCACTGATTTGTGCAGACATCTTGTGGATCAGAAGGGGGAATGGCGTGGCAGGCTGGCAGCTAAAATGGTGATGGGGGAGGAGGAGGAGGGATGTTTGGGGCTCAGTACCTCACCCCGGGCTGGATGCTGTTGCTTCTGCCTCTTTTGGGACAGTCTCCTCTCCAGGCCCTGGATCTCGGAGTCCAGCTCTGCCTCGAATTGGCTCAGCTCAGAGACAAGAGTGTCCTGAGTGTCCGCAGTTATGTTAGAGGTGTAAGGGCCAAGTTAAAAGATGGATACAACTCTGCTTCTACTTCTACTTCTACTTCTACTATGTCCTGGTGAAATTCAGAAGATAGATAATACACAAAGAGCTTACCTCAATTGAAGGTGACTTGAGTTGTTCTGGCTCCTTCTTTGGAGATACGGGTAGATAGGTCTAAAAAAAGTAACATTACATTTTATGGTCAATTCAATCTGACTAAAAGTTGACAGAATAATAAAAAATAACAAAACAAAATTCAAGTATTGTGTTAAAGCAAGGCAAAGACAAAAAAAAGTAGGTAGAATAAAAAGTTCCATGGAAAAGAAATCAAACCTAAAAGATCAAAAATGTTGCCGAGGTGTTCCCTATATAAACTTAATAAATACCGAATAGTTAGCCTAGTATTTAGCATACAGCATAACACAGAGTGAAGCTACACAATGTGTCTCCTTTCTCTTTGAGGCTTTTTACTGGTTATGTTTCACCTTTTCTCAGAGAGGCTTCTTTTTTGGCAGAGCAGAAAACAAACTCTAAAAAGCTATTGATTCATCAATGTGTACATTTAGTATACACGTAAATAAGCAAAATACATTGTTCCACAGCTGTTAGTTTTATAAAAAATTAATTAACAATACACATAAAGCATATAACAGCTTGTATTATAGTCTGAATACCTGACTTTAAAAGGTAAATCTGGCCAAGGACCCCACAACAATTCATGTTTTTGGTTTAGCATGTCCCAAGTCCTGCCCCCATTTGGACGTCATCCTCACTACAGTCACCAATGTCCGAGAAAAGCAGCTTATAACACCTGATATGGTTTTGCCAAATTTGCTCTCTGGGAATAGAACATTGTCTGCCATCAGAAAAAGAGAAATTAAATAGTCTCCATGCTGTGCACCATTATACTCCCCTAGAGGTTAACGCCATAATACGAATCAGAAGACACCTCTCTCACTCCCGTGGGTGAGCGAAGACAAAGATGCCTTTTCTTCACGCACACTTGCACAGGGCACAATATGTAACTGATCTGGGACATTGTTGCAAAAGAACCCTTCACCAAAACACTTTATAATTTGTAGGTGAGCACAACAGAAGGCAGACATTGCGTCATTTTAGGAAAATAGTTGTCCATCCCTATGATTTAGGTAAATTACTCATAAATGCTCTTGTAATTATTACGAGGTATGACAAAGATAGGAAGCTTTAGTGCATACGTAACTTTGCACATCTGGTGATGATGAACAAGTAGCTACACAAACATTCTCAAGTCACAATCACAAGTTATTCCGTGCAAAGTCAAAACACAGGAATTAATCCTTAAAAAAGGGTGCCTATCCCAAGACTTCTTGTTAATACCGTAATAAGAAAATACAAAACCACAGAGAGGAGTGTTATGATTGCACTGGATAAAAGTTAATGCAAAATAATTTAGAAAGAGGATGTGTAGGAGTGCATACCTGCTTGTTGATCTCAGAGGCGGTGCTCATTCCGGGCTCATAGTCATATATACTCTTTGGTTGGCGCTGCTGCTTGCCTGTGTCTGACAGCTTATCTACGTCCTCACTCCTGAAACATTACACCACCACACACAAAAACGTGGACAGCAACTTAATCACAGCTCCATTGTTAGTGCCTGTAACAACAAATCCTAACTTGTCTGCCCCCCTCAGCACTAGGCTTAAGTCTAAGTGGTATTCATAACAGACATATTGATCAATGTGTACAGTATCTGAACAACAATTACGGTAAAACTTATATAAAAAGTGTATACAACTTGAGATCATCTCTTTGCAATATCTAATTTACTGGAGTTTATTGCACACATCTCTTTAAATTCATTATACTCTTTAAAAACATACTCATTCTGGTAAAAAAAAATGTACTTACACTTCATTCTCTTGTGCAAGGACAAAATCTAAGCTATTTTAATTATTAAGCTCAGGACAGAAAAAACTCACCAGTCTGGTAAGGCCCCATACGGTGTCAGTCTAAAGAGATTGGTGTCCGGTTCATTGTAGTTTTCTGTGTTTTCTTGGTAGATTAGTATGAAGGAGTGGAAATTATAGGGTTATTTCAAGAAGCCACATTACACTGAAATTGTGGTTGAAGTCATTTTATGGTTTATAAACTTACCTTTAGCTGACCACTGCTCTGAATCTTCAAAATCTGACTCTAAAAATGTATCAGATACATTTTAGTTTATCACTTGAGAATTTGGCTATTTCAAAAGTAACCACAGAACATCATCTTCAAAACTGCAAATGTATATTTATCCTAGCTTTATAGCTAATGACTTTACTTGCCCAAGCCTGATATTTTTTTGAGGATCTTATTATATGTTATTGTGTTTTCATTTCATTGCACGGCCCCGCAAGCATAATTAGAGAATAGGTAAACAGAAAGAACTGGGCTATTGTGGTACAAAATAAATTGGTGTTGGCTTAGCAGTGTTTAATCTCCCTCTTCACTAATATTTTGACAAGGACCCAAAATTGAAAGATGAGTGTGGGAGAGAGAAGACAAAAAGGAGTGTCCTTACCCTCTGGCTTCTTGTGAATCTGCCTGAACATGCTTTTGTACCAGTCTCTGGGCTTGTTTACGCTCTGTCATAAGAAAAATATGAGTTATGCAAAATAAATTGTAATGGTGCCAACACTAATCTAATTATGTAAATATTTTCTGAACAATCTTTTTTTTTTTTTTTCTTCTTTTTTTTTTAAATTCTTACTGATCTAGAGGCGATAGGCATCCCAGTCTCATCCACAGGGCCAATTCCTGAATATTTAATCAGTCTTTCTTCTCTAGTGGGTGTCCAGCTGCGGGGTACAGAGGTGGGGCTCTTGATGCCATTGGACATGCCTCGTAAACATAAAAAGAACATTTATGAACATTAAGACTTTTTAAATACTATGTGGTATATCGGAAAACAAATGCTAATACATAGATAAAAATAGAGAATTGTTACCATTTATCTTTGAGGGCCCATAGTAGGATCCAAAACTGAGAGTCGACCCACTTCCTTGGACCTCTGAAACCTGTAACACAGATATTTTTGCTTAATAATTACAGCATTGGAGGCAGCTAGCGATATCTAAAATATGCTGTACATCTAAGTCCCCACAAGGAGGCACACTTGTTTAGTTAATTCACCCGTTGCACTGTTGTTTACTACTGTTATTGCACATTTACTACTGGAATTTTTAGTACTGTTGTTTACTCCTGTTATTGCACTAGAGTTACTACTGTTGCACATTTATCTTTATCTTAACTCCAATGCACGTTCTACTGCACATGACCAATTCACTGCTGTATCTTCCATTGCACATTTTTGATGCACACTGCACACTTTGGAAATCTGTATATAGGTATTTATTTATTATGTTGCACTGCTTTAAGATTTTAGATCTTAGACTTTAGTTTTAACTTTAGATCCCTGTCTTAGATAGTTTTTGTTGTGTTTTGTCTTCATATTGTATCTTGTACACTGTCTTTTTGCACTACCTGGCCAGAGAGAAACGAAATTTCGATTCACTGTATGTTGAACACATATGGCAGAATTGACAATAAAGCTGACTTTGATCTTGATCTTTGACTATTAAGAACGTCTCTGAGCTAACCTTGCACTCCCCAGATGGAAACCTTGCTGAGTGATACGGGCTCAGGGGTGGAGTAGGGAGGCCAGGAGAGATGACTACAACTTCATGAGTCATTTCTGGAGATGTTAGAATATGTTCACCAGAGGACATCTCTTGATCCGACAAAATAATTCTGGAGCCATCTCGACTGTGCCCCTCCTCTGCATGTTGCTAAAAATAACGAAAAAAATACAACATAAAAAAACAACAACAACATAATAACATTGATAATAACATTTTCTGATGCAATTTCCTCTGGCTTGCCCTGGATAAACACTGTTGTTTATGAAAGGTCATGTGAACTTGTTAGCATCTCATCTTTTATCCAGAGAATAAACAGTCACAGTGGGGCGGCCCTGTGATGACATTGGCCCTAATTTATTTAAAGCACAACTAGTGGGAAGTTGTAGCACACCCTCTTCATCATCTCTCTTGCTACAAATGCAAAAAGGGTCTTATTGAAAATGCAGAGCTGGGGCACAGAAAGAGAAGAGTGCCATCATGAGCCCTTTATCTTCCTATTCACTGGGGTGTCCTGTTTGAAGATAGGGGGAGGAGCCGGGGGCAGAAAGGTTGGAGAAGGGTTGTCCGTGTCCCCCTCAATGTCCTGCAAGGTTAGCCATAGCTCTTCTGTTGTCATGGCAATAATGTATAAACCCCACCCACAGTCCAGAGTTTGGGTGCTTAGATCAAGTGGTGGTTGTAAGGGGTCATGGGAAATCCCCAATTTATGCTGGCAATAGAGTTTATATGTGACAGAAAGACCCCAGATAGTAGGGTATTTATTGAAATTTTATATACAGTGGTACCTCACCTTACGAAATTAATTCATTGCAGAATTGGTTTCGTAACGTGAAAAATTCGTAAGTTGAGTAGTATTGTAGTAGTAGTATTGAGTATTTCAATGGAAAAAGCCTGATCCGTTCCAAGGTTTGTTTTTTTATAGTGTAAAATTTTTTTTTATAGTGCAACGTTGTGTTCCTGACGGGCTAAGAGACTAGACCAGAACTAAAAGAACGTGGAATAAACCAGGTCTGGCCAGAACTAAACCTGGATTGGACCCGTTATTATTATAACATGGCAGTGCTGTTGGAGGAGCGCGTTGCTCGTGTCTGCGCACCTTTAAGAGGCCGAGAAAGACGCTCTTTCAGCGGGAATAAGAGCGGGGCGGGGCGGGCTCTGCTTCTATCCGACCTTCAGAGCCGGGGGGCTGACACTGTGAGCTAACAGGCCGCTCCATCGGCGGGCAAGACCGCGGGGTCTCGCTCGGGGTGGGCTCTGGTTCTATCTGACTTCCAGAGCGCGGCTCACACTGTGAGCTGTGAGCCGCGCGGTCAGGCCGAGCCGCGCGGGCTTGGCCCCGAGGAGGAGGCACGCGGCGCCGCGGCTCAATCCCGCAGCCCCGGTGTAGAGCGGCCTTGCGCCGTATGGACGTTTTGATCCTTTGATGTCGGCTCTTCCTATCATTGTGAAGCAAAATTCACCAAGCGTTGGATTGTTCACTCATTAAGGGAACGTGAGCGGGGTTTAGACAATCGTGAGACAGGTGAGTTTTACCATACTGTGTTGTGTCTCCGCTCCCATCGCACGTTCGGCGGTGCTATATTGAGCCGTGTCACCCCCAACACATTCCATTGAAAATCTATTAAAGTTTGAGTGTTTAAACGAGAGAGAAATGCGAGAAAAAAGTGTAGAATGTGTGTGGTGAGGCATTTACAGCCCTAAAACATGTAGAACAATTGCCAAATACAAAGTTGTCCTACCTCGTGGACCTCTCCCACCGCAGGCCACCTCTGGAACCTAACCCTGTGTGTGTTGATAAAGTGTATTTATGTTTCGGGGCGTGCATCTGAGCGCGCATTAATTGAATTTTTGAGATTTGTTGTTTTTAAAGTGCTTTATAAATAAAGTTGGATTGGATTGGATTGGAGATTTCGTGTTTCGTAACTTGAAATTTCATTCGTATCCATCCATCCATCCATCCATTTTCTTCCGCTTATCCGGGGCCGGGTCGCGGGGGTAACAGTCTAAGCAGGGACTTCCTTCACCCCGGACACTTCCTCCAGCTCCTCCGGGGGGGACCCCAAGGCGTTCCCAGGCCAGCCGGGACACATAGTCCCTCCAGCGGGTCCTGGGTCTTCCCCGGGGCCTCCTCCTGGTGGGACATGCCCGGAACACCTCCCGAGGGAGGCGTCCAGGAGGCATCCGAAACAGATGCCCGAGCCACCTCAGCTGGCTCCTCTCCACGTGGAGAAGCAGCGGCTCTACTCCGAGCGCCTCCCGTGTGACTGAGTTTCTCACCCTATCTCTAAGGGTGCGCCCAGCCACTCTACGGAGGAAACTCATTTCGGCCGCTTGTATCCGCGATCTCGTCCTTTCGGTCATTACCCAAAGCTCATGACCATAGGTGAGGGTAGGAACGTAGACTGACCGGTAAATTGAGAGCTTCGCCTTTTGGCTCAGCTCCCTCTTCACCACAACAGTCCGGTACAACGACCGCATCACTGCCGACGCTGCACCGATCCGCCTGTCAATCTCACGCTCCATCCTCCCCTCACTCGTGAACAAGACCCCGAGATACTTGAACTCCTCCACTTGAGGCAAGGACTCTCCACCCACCCAGAGAGGTGTTGGCTTAGCAGTGTTTAAGGTGGGCCTGCTCATTCGTATCTAGAGACCAAAATTTGACGTGAAGGCGTTTCGCAACTTGAAATTTTCATTTGTTGGGTCATTCGTAAGGTGAGGTACCACTGTATTTGTAATATTTGTGAGGTTTACTATTTTAGATCTACAACCACTTGTTTTCAAAATAATGGTATACAATAAAAAAGTCAGTTTAGCAAATCAGTGCATGTGGATACTACTTTGTTGCATTTTTTATTCCAGATATCACATATGTTTACCTTTGACTGCATGAGATCAGATGAGGCCCTTTTCGTAATTCAGTTTGGTCATCAAAAAGACCTGTGAACACACAATGTTTTTTATTTATTATTATTATTTGTAACTTTATAACTCACAAAAATAAAGTCATACTATTTTGTTTATAGAATGTGTTTTTGGAGTTTTCATGAAGGGTCTAAGAGATAAGATTTTTCTTCCAACACCCTGCACCTTACAAGCTGGCAGGTGGACAAATATTCCATTTTCCCACTCTTCTAGTATTCCTACAAGGGAAAAAACTCAGTCACCCACTTTCACAGCTGCTAAGGAAAATCCCACTCCCAACAATGTGTCCCACTCACATTCCTACCCCATATTTCTGCACTCTCTGCCATACAATCCCACAGTAATCTGAATATGAGAGGCAAGGTGAAGGAGAGGGTAATCTACTGAAATCAAGTGCATCTCTAGAAAAATACATCAGGATGTGTTGTATACAGATCAAAGCTGTGGACAAATGAGGGGGGGCTTCCGCTCCTATTAGAGGCAGGGAACTAAACAGTAGCCCTCTTTAAACTGTAGATAAAACAAACATTTTTCCAAAGAATCTTAAAAACTATACTTAGTTATTTCCTGCTTCTAGTGAACTGCACAACAGGTTTCTTGGCACTGATGAGTTTTCCTTATTTGTAGCAGTGACTAACAACGCAGATGATGATAAGGAGGACTGGTGTGGTGTCTGGGCCTACATTACAACATGAGGACACAGCTCAGAGCCAGAATCTAGAGACCGGAGATGGAGGTGATCTAGTTTTCAGACAACAACGTCAGACAGCTGAATCATACCCCAGCAAACTGGGTTACATAATGGAAAAACTATGAGTCTGTCCACCACAACACGATTAGACTGTTCAAGCTGAGGCAGAGCAGATGCCCCCGCTTTCTTCAAAGAAAATCATATTGATTAGATTAAAGTTCTGAACAATAGGCATGATGATGCAAATGTGATTAAGAAAACAGGCGAATATATTTTTATGTACAATAAAACAATTAGCCTAGTTAAAGAAGAAACACTAAGAGAGCCTACCAAGGCATCAGTGACACATGCTACTGCAAGAGCATCATAAATAGTTAGAATGATCGTGTCACCACTTACCAGCTATGTATTTAATTGAAATCAGTGCCAGCATGCGCCAGGTGGGAATCAGCCATATACTGTATGTTTAGTATAGTGAATGTGGTGATGACACGCGTAAATTAGACAGTGTTCACAGAATGTTATGCTACCAATTACAATACAATCAATACCAATCTTTATGGGCCTGGACCAACAACAGCACCCATATCTCAGATGAATAAGCAATTGTCAAAATATTGAGTCTGCATTCCATGTCACGTCTCCGAGGAGTTTAATCCAGCATTGAAATGTGTTGCAGACAACACCACTTGCCAGCAAGCAAAAAATCTACCTAATAAGGAAAACTCAAATAAGTCTGTCTCTCCTCAGGTTTTCTCCAAACATCCACTTTTATGTAATCTGGACATCAGTGGATGTGCCGTCCGTACATAGAGAATTTCTGCCTGGTGAGAAAACCTTGATTCTATCTCACTCAAATATGTGAACTTTATAGGCCATGTGTTTCACAAGCTGTTCTTAAACCACATTTGGCCAGATATGTCTTTGGGATGGAGAGAGGGAACTGTCCATAAATGGTCCAGCCTACATCTGAGTCTGAGTCTGACACCACTATCTCAGAAAGTGTTTAAAAGAAAAGTATTAACTCTTTCTTAAATTTTACTTCCTATATGCACATGAGATGCAGCTGAGAAACTGCTTAGCTTCTGGACTTTTATGGAAATAATTTCTTCTGTGTCAAGGAAGTGAATCTAGTCCCAGAATGCCTCAGGCCAGATGTTGCTCTGTAAACTTTGTCTATAAAGCCATGGTATACAAACACAGTAAAAACAGTGTACTAACAGGGGGATACTACTACCTTTTTTTCCTTGAAAAAGAGCACTCTGTATTATGAGGAGTTTGTGAGCCAGAACAGCTTGATTTGGCAGCAGGTCAGTGAACTGTACCACATCCCTGTGATTCTTAATATGTTCACACATTTCTAAAGATCAAAAACAGCTTTAATGAAAAACTGATTCATATGACTGATCTGGTACTTTAATACTCAGATCTTTAAATTATTACAGAAATAAGCTATTCGTTACAAGCCAATTTTTCATGTATAGAGACATCTGCCATGTCACCCAACCTAGAATGACCTTTCTCTCTAATTTGCCTTTTATCATCGACTGCTATGGTGACTGCACATGGGCTAAAAATAACCACCACCACTGTGTTGACCTGAGGATGGCCGGTGTAAGTAGGATGGAGTATGCAAATAAGGGGAAAATAGATATTTTGTTTGCACTGACCACATGCTAAAACCTTAATTAATCAAAAGGCAAAGTAATCTCCACTCTTCTACTTCTGTGTGCTTTGTGGTGAGCTGTTAATAATTGACTCAGCAATGACTTAACATGGGAACTACTGCACACACTTGCCGATTGCTTGATCCTTGGGTTATAGTCACAAGCACAATCAATACTATTTTTACTAATAACTAAATATAACTATAAATATAACTATATATTTACTTATTAACTATATGATATTCAATCTAAATGCCCTTATTATCTATCAATCATCCTATAATTTAATAATTTAATTTAATTGTGATCCCTTCTGTATATTCCATCAATGCTAAAAATAAGGTTTGCATGCTAAAAATTACCTTAAATACTATAAACAAGTTTTAACGTTTATCTGACCCAGTATAGCCTATGTTGTCAAAGTATCCTCTACGTGTTTGCTTTTACAACAGCCATCTTATCATCTCGTCTTCTATAAATTACATAACACTGCAGTAAACCCAAAGAATACATGTCTAAGTTGTAAGAAGGTAATTGTTTGTGTCAGCCTTTCCTTGATAAACAGAACTGGCATTTTTGTCTATACACGTATTGAATCTTGTTGGTATGTGTCAATGTTAAAATTCCTGCCGCTGACGTTAATCCAAAAACCCCATGGTGCACCCTGTCTGCAGTTCGGCAGATGTGCAGACAGAAGCCTTACAAGGATGTGGAGCGGAGAGTTTATGATATGCAGTTATTGGGGGATACACACATTTATCAGGGGAGTACTTTGCCTCCATGTATGGTGCTCCCTCAAGTCCTAAGATACATGAGGAGCCATGGTTAGTGTGCTTCTTGTCAATAGACAGGAACCACAAGTCATTAAATTACATCCACTTTCTCTTGAAGCTTGTAGGAACCATGACGTTGAATCTGATAAATAACAAATTATGAACTCAAACAAGCATGGGCTATTAACTATGACTGCATACAGGCCAAAGCATGAGAAAAATGCCCTCCAACAGTAACATGAGAAAATCTAGCAAATCCCTATGGCTGTCGCAGTGCATGTTCAAAGCTGAGTGAACTTGTGAATATGAGATGTGGCAGCTCAAGCCTTTGTAATATCACAAAGGGAACTATAGTTTACTGTGGAAATCAAAGTGACAGAAAACAGGGGAGGCACTAAGTGGGCAGTGGAAGGTCCTAGGAATAAGTACGACACAAAACAGTTCTGACAGCTCAAATACTGTACCTTAGATCATTAAGCTCTCACACTTAATCACATTTGAATCAAAATCAGAAGTTGAGCTGCTGCAATTATCAAATTGCAAAGGCTGCAATTATTTTCGTAATAGAATGTTCTCAATTGCTGGAGTTGCTAACGCTGGAGTTGTTTACAATGTGCACTGTGAACAGAATCCTACTTTTGAAATACCTAATCTCATCTCAATAATTGTAATAAAATAATTTGTTTTTCCAAAACCGTGCAGCCCTATTACTCATAACCTCTGTCGAAAACATGTCCCCACACAGGGTGCATTGGTCATTCAGGTACTCTGAAATGCATCTCCCTTTTTCTATAGCCTTTATCCCAGACAGGTGTGTGGCACTAATCCTTGCTAAGCTCTGTGAGCAGTCAAACAGGTTACCCCAACCTTGAAAAACAACTTGGAAGACTTAGGATTTTGGCATCAAAATGATTTATGTAGGTGTTCCGACCACAAATAGCTGTTATGTGAATGTCTTGTACAAAAGGAGAGGCTCTATGCACCTTGGAAAGTAGCGCCAACCAGTGAACTCACACGTCTATCAGCCAGTTGCACGTAAACCACGTAGAAGCTTTTTCTTTGGCTCTGCTCTCTAAACTGGCCAGGGCACACAATCACTCCCTCTCTCTCTTCTCAGAGCCAGATCTTGCTCGACCGGCCTCTACACAGGACTTCCCAGTTGACAGGCATCGCCATAGCAACCTCTCCAGCCCAGTTTAAAAGGCACCACGCTCTGGTCTGTGTGTGGGGCACCTCCTTCAGTTAAACGGCCCTATTGTTGTGATAAGGTGATAATTCACAGTGCAGGGTTAACCAAAATGGAATAGTTTATCTCTGCTCAGACACTGCAGTGACTCCATGACACCCTCCTGAACTTTATCTGTCCCTAGGCTCCTGCTGCTTAGTGAACTTTAATGACCACTATTCACAATAAGAGATTCAGAGCCCTACTGCTATGGCCTGGACCTCCACTTATGATAAAACACACATGGATAGACTTAATTTAAATTATTATTCAAAACAGTTAATAGCATGGTTGGTTTACACAGTTTGCAGGTGACTCTCCTTCAGTCTTTTAGTCAGGTTAATTTCTCTGAAAGAGTAAATTAATCAGTTGAAGTATCAAAGTCCACTACATGTGTTTTATGTCTGTGTTACTTTAAGCACTAACAGCTCTAGTGGAAAAACAAAGAGTCAGCTCTTCTTAATAATTCAGTGGTCTGGCATGGTACAGCAGATATTCTTTAACAAGGCCTGTTCTTTCACACAGGGGCGATTTGCCAGATGGTATAAGGAGCAGCTCCAAGTCTCTGCATGTGGAGCAGATTCTCACCCTGCTGGGACCAGTGCTGACACTCTGTCACTCTGGTTAAATGAGGCAATCACGCAAGAAGCGATTAGTACGACACCTCTCCCACGCTGGATCCGAGTTTTATCTCTTTTACCTCACTAAACAAACATAAGACTTCATCTTTTCTGTTATACAGACATAATCAGGACAACGGGGAAACTGGGGGCCTTTGTACCAGAGATGGACCAGCTCCAGCAGACTGTTGCCACCCTGTAAAGGTCAGCCACTGTCCTGCTGTACAACGCACTACAACCAATATGTTGTACTCATTATAAAGGGTCTGTGAGTCACCTCTCGAGGACATAAATCTGTGACATCATCTCAAACTACATCATTTAATGACCAGACCCTGTTTTTCCACCACCTAACTTGGCTGCATTTACGTGAAAACTCAAAGAGCAAGTTGTGAAAATGTAAAGATAATCCTCATCTACAACTAGGCATACATCTGCACTGATAACAAGGTTTGTGCAGGTACTGAAGTCACGCTTGTGGAATGTCACGGAAAATAAACATCAAGTACCCTGGTTTATTCCAGCTGTAAACACAGTTTTATCCTTAAGTTCGGGTCATCCAAAAGAAGAACTGTTTTAGGGAGCTAATGAATGTGAAAAATACACGATTTCTACACATTTTAACTAGTAGGTAAAAACATGTGAGACCTCAGAAAAAAACAAACATGTGATAGCTCAGGCTTCTGATGATAATATATCTGCATTACAGCAACACGTTCTGTTTATATACTGCATTTCCACACCAATTGGAAGAATTACAATATAATGATAAAAAAAGCAAACACAGACGCAGTGCCCTGTTTTGATAAACTAAATTACATCTGCAGAAACATGAAACTGTATGTGGCAAAAGTTAGTGAAAGTTGAGCATGAGCAGACTGAGTGGAGTACTTACAGGGTGCAGTGAGCTGCCGTCAGTGCAGAGGACAGAGGAAGTGAATGAAAATAAAGGAGGCTCCACTGCTGCTCCGTCCTCCTCCCACCGCTGTTCTTTCTGTGTCTCTGGCAAACAGGCTGCCTTTTATCAGCTCTGAATGATTCAGCGCGGGTCTCCTCAGTGTGAGACTCTGTGCTGCAGTGTGTGGCATGTGTTTACATATGTGTGTGTGAGCATGCTCTTGAAATCTCATCAGGGAGAGGGAGCTCAGTAATAGTTTCCATCCACAGCTGGAAATAATAGCCATTTCCATACAGGCACAATCCTGACATCAGTACCGCCCCCCAGTGTTTTACTTTGCTGGGTAAAGGAAGCAATTTTCAAAAGGCATCTTAACAAATAAACTAACCAATGCTGACTCTATAAATGCACTTTACTAATTACATAGTAATAGTAGTAAATCAAGTTAGCCAACTTATTTGAAAAGTAGTCTTTATCATATACTAGTTTACACAGTTTTGAAATCATGGGCCAAACGAATCACTTTCAGTTTCACTTCACTCTCAATTGACAGTACACTATTAAACTTTAGTTCTGACGCTGCTTTTTGTTTTAAGGAACAATGCATTTCACATATCATATGATACATTCATCACCCTATACAGACACACTGACTCCTGTTGTATCTTCTGTGTGAATCCTAGCTCTTGGCTCTGACACCAGATAAATATTTAACAGCCCTGGTACCAAAGGTCATATCTTTCATTCCTGACCTATAGGCTTTATATAGAATCCTAAAAAACAACAACAACAAAAAAAACAGACATTCCAAGAACCTATGTGACAATGAAACATAAGTAGGCTATATTGTTGTCATCTAAGTAGTGATTTGGATATTTCTTATCTTTTAATTAAATTAATTTAATAAAATCTAGAGAATAGATTTGTGGACATGTACGACAATTTCACAGCACTGCCCCTCAGTGGTTCTCAGATGAACTGTGTGTGAAGAAATTATTTCCAAAATGCACAGCCAGATGTCGCCAACACTGCACTGGAGAAGGTGAGTAGTAATAATAACACGAAATGAAAGTGCAAAAGCAGGAATATCAGAGTTAAAACAATTACACTGTTAGAAGTACAAGAGAAAATATTAAATTGGTAGCAAAAAAGTGCTAGTAGGCTCTTTGGATTAAAATAATAAAACATACAAACATGGTATTCTAAACTGACATTTACCTCTACACATCATTACTTAGGAGTAGCCAGATGTTATCATGTAGAAGAGAGATCTTGTATGACTTTTGCAATTCTATCTTCTGATAGTCATCATTCATATATCATCTGTATTTAAAACTATTATCATTCAAATGATCTGTGGAAGCATTTACACATTTTTTAAAGTAACACTGCAGTGTTTAATCCAAGTGAAAAATCACAGCCTTCATTTTACTGATACAAATGAAGTTAATAATAAACTTGGCCTTGAACATTTATTTTAAACAGAAACCGAATGTGCTTCTTTTTCTTATAAAAAATGTGAGCTTGACCGATAATTCACATCAGTGTGGATTATAATTTATTTGATTTGTATTCTTGTTTCTTTGCTAGCTTGTGTCGAATAGGCTATATTTTATTATTTGAAAAAATAATATATATACATAATAATACAAGAACAGGAATAGTTTAGGGAATTTTTATTATACATATTAAGCTTTTATCATAATACTTGCATTTTTAAATACAGTAAAAAAAAAAAAAAGTAAAACATTCATATATTCATTGTAGTGTGAATTTAGTGTTTAAATAAATAACAGATACAAATGTTTTTTTTTTTAATACAAATATAACATCATACATAAGTCAAGCTATTCACATTACATATTTACATTATTCACCATTTCTTAGCTGAGTTTACAGGGGAGCTACGGTCCCACTGCAGATCAACTGTCGGCACAGCGGACACGTGCCAAACTCCTCCAGAACCCGTATTGCACAGTTTGAACACAAACACTGGTGTCCACAGGGCTTCACTATTATCCTGGCCTCTTTTCCCAAACACACAACACACTCCTCGCAGTTGCCTTTGACTGCAGAAGAAGCAAAAAAAAAAAAAAAAAAGACACACATTTAGGAATCATTTGTGTAGATAGCCACTGAAAGTGCACTGTATTACAAAGTAGTACCTGCTATAGTCTGTGTGTCCAATAGCGCGATGTCTGCGCATGATTCAAAACTCGGGGCAGAGGGAATCTCATATTGAGGAGGAAGACAAGACCTTCTTGTGCGAAACCATTCTTTCTTCACTGATCCTGCGGTTGATGTATAAAGTTAATTATAGATAGTACAGAAATGTCATAGCACAACTTGAATTATTCAGTTTAGATGATAAAACAGTTGACCTACCTAATAATGTAATACCGCATGTTTGACCGTATAGATCGATCATGGCCCATAGTGGTCGGCTGACATCCACGCCTGTCAGTAGTTTACACTGAATGCTGTGGTTGATAGACACATTTAAATTTCCACTGTCTGACACCCAGAACTCCAGCAGTGCACCTGTCCTGACTAGGGACTCTCTGACTGGAGCAGCCCAGTGTCCCGGGAGCTTTGTGAGGCAGGGGATGGCCATGCAGGGCAGGTCTCCAGTGCGGGTTGAGGGAGGCACAGTAGTGAAGCCCACGCGGAGAGCACCGTTCCAGTTGAGCTTGTGCTTGTTTATCCTGAGTTGCACCTTCTCCTGCACCCTGACTGAGCGGCAGCTGAAGAGCAGCCCGTTCTTAAAGGTGTCTGTGTTCCTCTGTGCACGTCTCCCAAGTTTATCGAGATGAATGCACTCCCCTTTAATCTGAGTGTGGAAGGCCAGGGGTCCGAGGCACTGTGGACCACACTGGTGCATCTCTGCAAGCACAGTTACATAGAATCATTCAGGTGGATTTAAACATCTGTTATTACAGTTGATGACTGCTGGAGAAATAATTCTAGTAGCCCAAGAGTTGTAAAGAGAGGAAGTAGTGAGTAGTTATCAAGTAATTTAGTGATACTAAATACTATATAAACCTGTCAGAGGATCTTTGTTGACAAGCCTTATCTTGTATACTATCGTGAGTAACAGCACCCCACATGAAGCACTCCATTCACTATCAAACAGTCCCAGACCTCATGGGTGTCAATGGTATTCAGTTTCTTGGGTTTTCAACGTGATGTAAACATTTGTCATGTTCAAATGAAAATATTTTATATAAGCTGCTATAATAAACATTGACAGACAAATAATTGATATATATATATGATTTATTTGTACTTTCATTGAGTATGAATTATTTGTTCTTTGAATGTCAATCCAACCAGTCAAGTTAGGTGATATAAAATTGTTTTAAACAGACTTTGTCATCAGCAGTGAAAAATGTCTGTTTTGATTTTTTTGTTCAAAATTTCTATCCTTAAATTCCCTCTTTTAAAAATAACCAAATAATAATAATAAGCTCCCTTATGAAACAGATTATATTAAATTATGAAAGTGATCTTACCAGAGCTGCTGAGGCTGCTGTTCCTCACCATGTTGTCTTAGTGAAGGTTTGTGTCCTCGTTGATGTGAGGTGTTGCTCCTGTAGTTGATTTCTTCATTAGCAGCATCCTGGACAGCAGACTTTATATGCGTCCATGTGCATGCCCAAACAAAACAATTCCCTACTACATCACTGTAATGGGAGGAGCCAAGAACGTTTGGAAAAGTACTTACAGCAGTCACTTTCGGATCGTTTGTTTGTGTGGGCGGTAAATCATTGGAGCTATTCCATGAAGCGAGATAAAAAATAAAGCCTGGCACATTTGGACAATCCAGGCTTGTCCGTTGCCCTCACACACGTGTGTAAGAACAACTCTCTGACAGTTTAAAAAGTGACTTTTATTGTCACGTGTCATTTGAGTCTTTTGAACAGACCAGACTCACACACGTGTCTGTGGACAAAAAGACACAAATAATATTAATGATTTAATTAAAATAACCTTGCACATGTGGCTGTTGTGAGGGGCAGGGCGGGTTTTACGCACAGAGGCTGATGTAGAGGATTGACTGGGTTTCAGCGGCTTCTGACCATCACGTCTGTGTCTGTCCGCCTCTATCCCTCTCTCCCTGTCAACCTGCAAACACGTCGGCCCGGATTTTATGGTTTCTTGTTAGGCTTCACATGAGTTCCGGGAAGGGGTGAAGGCTGGTTTGTAGTTGTGCGTCGGGCCCTGACGCTGACCTGAACCAAACGAGCTTCTGCGGAGCTCATCGGGATCCAGGTGCACTGTGGGAATCCAAACAAGTTTATTTGAATTCATTATTTGCTTTTTATTTACTAATTTATTTAAATAAACAATCGCATTAAACTGCAAATTACAATATTAATGAATTAATATTAAATAGTTGGGATTCAAACAACGCACCAGGAGCCTGATGAGCTCCGGGTCTGCGTCCACACGTCAGCTCTCAGCTGAGCGGGCCGACGCACAACTATAAACCAGCCTTAAACCAGCCTTAAACCAGCCTTAAACCAGCTTTAAACCAGCCTTAAACCAGCCTTTCCGCGTAGATTTGACCGAGAACTATAGACTGGCCTTTGATGATGGAGCTTGTTTCAGCTCAGGATTTCAGGTTAACCTTGGATTTGTTTAGCCACTTTGAGGGAATTTTTCTGGAGTATTTTCTGTTTCCAAATGAGTAACCACTGACATGTGATCACTTGTGACATGCTTTTATTTTTCTGGTATGGATGTCATTGTAAATTTGCACAGTAAAAACTGTGTGCTTAAAAATTCAGTGAATAGAAAAAATGAATAAAATTAATTTTATAATACTTTTTTATATTTTTTTCTGCTGCCCTTCAGACGGCCTCCAGCTCTTATCTGAGCTCCTGGTATTTCTCCAGCTTTTCATGTTTTCTTTTCCTGATGTTGCTGTTGCCTGGTATTGCTGTGTTAACCAAAACAGCTTTTCTCTCCTGTGTTGGTTTGCCATTATCTTTCACACCCACATATTAGACATCCGATGATACACAATAAAAAATCTCAATAAAGTTACAGGGTTTTAGATCCTGTTTCAAATAAAATGGCAACAACAGTGGATAGTTTGCTACATCACTTCAACTTTTGGCTGTCCTCTCTTAAAGTTCTGTGAAGCCACGTGACTGTGAGTAAAGTCATGAGACAGGAAGTCAAAAAGTTGAGGGTGAAATCATCATTGTTGGAAAGTTACTGGGACTCCTCTGTTCATGTGACTAATACAAATCTGAATGTTTACAATGAAATGAGAAGGGTAGAAGAGCAACAACAGATAGCTTTAATTTAACCAGAATACAGTGGGAAGAGATGGTTTAAAAAAAGCAAAGAAACAAGTCAAAGCTGAGCAAGGCATCGATCTGAAGAATGCAGCAATCAGGTTCTACTCTGTGTATGAACATATGGAAAATACAAATATAGAAGTGGGAGATATTTTTAATTTTCAATTTTTTTTTTCAATTTTTTTTGTTTTTTTTTGTTGTTGTTGCAGAATTAGAATACTGAATACACCTTAACCTTGACCAAGACATTTACAGGCACACTTGATGCATTGTTAAAATATGGCCTGAATATTGTTGATGAAATAAACCAAATATTGAGATAGTCCTTTTGTCAATATTGCTCATCCTTACATAAATATAAACTCAACTCTCAGGCAATATTTCAATTATTTATTTAAAGCTACTGTGCTCTATATCGCAACATTATATTTATAAATTAGATAAGAGACAGATAAACGACAAGCCAGTCTTCAAGAATACCTTCCAGTGTAACAAATAATTAAGTAAAAGAGCAAATAATTGCCCTTCTAGATGGAAACATACCAAGAGAAAAATTACATAGGCCGACATACAAAATTGGAAATAAATAAAGATGAAAGGTTATTTATTATTCATGTATAAAATAATTCATAGCACTAAATTGGATTGCTGGTGCTCAGCTGTTTGTGCTCCACTGCTGGGTCAGACATGGCAGGCCATCAAAAAATCAACTTGTTCCCACTCCACCTGTTCAAAAAACTATTAATCTGCCCCCATCCAATACAAGGCTCGGCTTCGCTTGACGACCAATAGAAATGCACTGAACCCCCCCAGACCCAGCCCAATCCCACGCTGCATTCAAATGTAGCTTGTCTTTATCAAGGTGCCAGTCCAAATCCACATTCAGGGTATTTATGATATCTGTGTGAGGAGAACACTGCAGACCAGGGGACATATGGCATGGGGTCAGGGGGCTGCAGTGAAGGACCATACTGAGATTTTGTGCTCCATCTGACTTGTTTATTTAAATTTAAGGTTGCAGAGGTTTTATCACAAACTGAGGAGCTTCAGCTTTTGACAGCGATCTGGTTTGATCGATTGTGACTGCAGACACCACTGAGGACACTCTTTGAGCCTCTTTCTTTCTGGACCAAACTGCGTTTCTGTCACACTAAGACTTGGAGTAAAGCAGTTCCCATGGATCCAAACATTCAGGGTTCCTTCCTCTTCAACAACAGCCTCAACCAGTTTTCCTCTGATTTGAAGGCTCCTGTGTGCCAGTATTCAGTACCCAACTCTTTTTACAAGCTCAACCCGAGTCTGAACAGCCAGCTGCCGGCTGGGACGCCCCACGGCATCAGTGACATCCTGAGCCGCTCTATGATGGGAGTGGGCTCCACGGGTACAGGCACCCTGCTGTCCGGATACTCTCCCATGGGTGGCTTTGGTCCTTCTATCCCCAACACGCCTGTTTATTACAACCGAGACTACAACTCCTCACTGAACAGCTTCAACAAGCCGGCCTCAGAGTGTGCCATGAAGGGGCGCAGTGTGGGCTGCTGGGCCGACAGCAGCTGTGAGTGGAGGACGGGACGACAGCAGTGCTCCAACAGTGAGTGTCTCTCAGTTACACAGGGCACAGCCTCATCTAAACATGTATGTATGAATGTAGGAGGATAAGGGCTGCTCTAGTGCATGTACAGATGCAGGTTAACTCAAGTATACTAACTTACTCTCAACTAAATCTGAATATACTAGAGTATATTAGTACTAAATATAAGTCATATTTGGAAGACTACATTAATTAGTCTATTAGCATGCTCTGTCCTAAAAGTGTACTTAAATTTAAAGTGTGTCTAATGGCAGAGGTATGTCACATCTACATAATTTTAAATTACATTTTTTTTTTCCTAGATAGTGGCCCTCTCGGAGAGATGCCCAGCAGAAAAAAGCACACTAGACCAACATTCAGTGGACACCAGATCTTTGCTCTGGAGAAGACTTTTGAACAGACCAAGTACCTGGCTGGCCCTGAGCGTGCCCGGCTTGCCTACTCGCTGGGGATGACAGAATCACAAGTGAAGGTAAAATCAAGCCGAGTTTATGTAGTACCCAGTTACATGTGTCATTCCTCACAAGCTTCATGAACCCGTCGTGTTTTAGGTGTGGTTTCAGAATCGGCGCACCAAGTGGAGGAAGAAGAGTGCGTCAGAGCCCAGCTCCACACAATTGTCCCACACGGGGCAGAGTGGAGAGGGCTCCGAGAACGAGGTGGAGGACGAGGAGTACAACAAACCCTTAGACCCAGACTCTGATGATGACAAAATACGTTTGTTACTACGGAAACACCGGAGAGCATTCTCTGTGCTGCGCCTCGGACCACACCATGTCTGATCCGCTGTACACTTATCCTGTACAAACACGGCCTCACCACAGACATGCATGCTGCAGTCTTACCATAGAGATGTAATATATTTCACTTATTAAAATACTGTGTCCAATCCCTAGATGCAAAACACACTGGCACATCAATAAATAAATATTTTAAAGTTTTTAAGTTCTATTAATAATGATATGCTGTTTATTTATTACACTGAGGTGTAATTTATCAAAAAACTGAATCGTATTTGTCATCAAATTAGTTAACTCCATAATCATAATTTATTGATGTGTCCCTTTCTATTGTATAAAACCTGTCCTATGCAGCCAGTACTGGAGATAATAATACTACTGTAGCCTACACTGTATAAAAGAGTTGTACATGAATGTTTTCTATAAAAAGAATAATATTGGAGAAAAATAAATATGCATGTAGCAATGGAAAAAAATAAAATATAAGTAATTATAAATGATTATATTTTTTTTGTATTCATTGATGTGATGTAGCATTATATTCTTAACTGCTTCAAAATGGAAAGGGGTGAGATGACCTTTTTAGACCCTCTTAAATGAATGGGAATGTGACAACCTGATTTTGAGTATGTAAGTCACAATGGAAAAAAACAAGTCCAAATTTACGTGAAATGAAACACAAAGCAATTACATATAGTTACGGGATGAGGTGTCATGAGTTGTAAAGCAGATTATTTCTTTAATTTATAATCCGTGTTATTGGCAGTAGTAGTAAAAATAATAATGAAACTGTAAGTAAACACGAGAGGAGCAAAGGTGAAATGTGCAGCGATTTACTCTGGAGTCTAATTGAAGACAATGACCCCCAGAAGCCATTTAACATAAAATCAATATCAACAGATGAGCTCTTTCACCACTGAGACGGCTCCATATGGTTCAGACTCAGAGCACTTAGATTCAGCCCAGACCCGCCAGAATATAACTCATGTTTTCACAGTAAAATAAAGAGCCTAGATTATGATTATTTTCCATTATTATTATTATTATTACATATTACTATTGCACTATTTATTACTTACTTTATCCCCTCCTTGCCTGCATGCACTTTTTCCCTCCTGTCCAATTGTCCTGGAGCTACTGTGGCGAGTAAATTTCTCCTGTGTGAGATCAATAAAGTCTTATCTTATCTTATCTTATGTACTTTATATGGTCTGTTTGGTGACAATTATTGGTGCGGACTGTGTTGACAGGAAATAAATGTAATTCATGATGAAATAATAGCTTTATTATTTTAGAAATAAGCTTTTGTTTAATAATTGCTCTCAATCCTCTAAGAACATTTATAGTTGAAATTTTAATCAGCAAATAAGCCATTGTGTTTCTATTTTATGGACTATACATTTTATTAACTTTATATTCAAAAAATAACAGAAAAGGTTATTTTCTTTTTCTTTTATTTTTGATGTGTTGTCATCTTGAATGTTTCATTTTGCACTATTTTAATGGTGGATTCAAGGCAAGACAAGGTGAGTTTATTTGTATTTGTACACAAAGTAATTCAAAGTGCTTTACAGAATAATAAAGACATTAAAATCAAACACACACACACACACACACAAAAAATCATCCTAAATTAGCTTTAAAATAGAAGATAGAATGTGGAATAAAAATCTTTCAGCCATATGCACAGCTACACAGAATTGTAGTCTGGATTTAAACACTGTTAACATAGAGGCCTGTCTCACATGTTCAGGAAGACTGCTCTGAGGATTCTACTTCAGTGCAAATGTAAAAGAGGTCAAAGTGGCATACAGTGGTACCTCACCTTACGAAATTAATTAGTTCCAGAAGTGGTTTCGTAACGTCAAAAATTCGTAAGTTGAGTAGCTATTTCAATGGAAAAAGCCTGATTCGTTCCAAGGCCCCGATCCAAGTTTTTTTTTTTTTATAGTGTAACTTTTTTTACAGTGTAACATTGTGTCCTGCGTCCTGATTGGTTTCTCAGACTGGATTTAAACTTTTCTCACATTTGTCCCTCGTTTAAACACTCAAACTTTCATAGATTTTCAACAAAATTATTAATAGTGAAGCGTGTGGGGGGAAGGGGGAGATGACACGTGTGATAGCGCAGCATGACCCGGCGCGGGGCTGCCAGCAGGTCTAGACCTGGACTAAACCAGGACTAAACCTGGACTAAACCTGGACTAAACCAGGACTAAACCTGGACTATCACACACGTGTCAGAGCGCAGTTTTCTCCCCCCTCCCCCTTCCCCCCACACTTCACTATTAATAATTTTGTTGAAAATCTATGAAAGTTTGAGTGTTTAAACAAGAGACAAATGTGAGAAAAGTTTAAATCCAGTCTGAGAAAAGTGTATGTGTGTGGCTGAGCGCGCATTATTTGAATTTTTGAGATTTCACGTTTCGTAATTTGAATTTTCTTTCGTATCTAGAGACCAAAATTTACCGTAAAGGCGTTTCGTAACTTGAAATTTTCGTTTGTTGGGTCATTCGTAAGGTGACGTACCACTGTACTCCCTAATACATATTTGTAGTGCAGCCAGCTTGCTAGTGTGCCAAGTAAACAATGTGCTTATCCTGTTCTTTGAAAGGAAGGACTAACCATAAATTTACCAGCTTAACAGGCTTATCAACTAATGCCTTGATAATGGACAGGAATAAACACAACAAAACATAGAAGAGTTAATGTTTAATATGTATAAAAGTAAGATTTTTACATTGTAGTGTCCTGCTAATGGAAATGAAATACTGACCTAATTACATTACACCATTATCACCCTTACAATGTTTTACTTTTTTGATTGTATATGTATTCTATGCATGATGTGTTGTCTGGTTGAGCAAGACTATCAAGAGGACTATCATGAGGCAATAATCAAACGTTGCAACTAAAACCACAAATGACAGAACAAAAGTTGCAGACAGCATTCCAGCTGTGAGCACATAGTTAACGAAGCAAACCAAAGAAATGATGATGCAGAACATACTTTTAGCATTTCCGTTTTTGGGAGCAGGATCGTACAGACAAATGAGGTTTATAGAACATGTATTTTGGCAATATAAATGTGTCATGACTCTGGACAACAGAATAAAGCACTTTGTTTTTATGGATTATTAAAGAGCATACAATTCAAACACTCATAAATAATACAACGTACTTTAGTCACTGCTACTATCAAGTCATGCTTTGTTATTACAGTTTGAGCAAAGTTTTGTAAAGTGTGAAAATGCTAAACAATACAAATATGGAAGGAATCAGTGCTGAACTAAGGAGTGAGTTTTTGCACAATTTTTGCAGTTACCAGTGTAACTTCATTATTAGCATTGCATACATAGATAAAATTACTTTTACAAATATGTGCCAAGACGTCAGATGGGAGGTTGTCCCACTTGTTTTCAGCTCACATTTACAGGCAGCTCCAGCTACATTCAAAATATTTCAGATCTACATTGATAACATCTGCCACCGTGTTTACAATGTGCCTGTTCTTCATATGTGTTCATTTCCAACAGCAAAATAAATACCTAAAATCAGAACAAGCGTTAAAAAATAAACATGATAAAAACTGAATAGTACTGCGTCACTGCTATCCATCTGACTAAACATTTACACACACAAAATACAAAACACAAAAAGGAAACTCAAGTCTTTCATTCTTGGTCCACTGAGTAAAAGATAGACATTTAAAAGAAAATATGAAGTTTTGTTCTTGTAAAGTAAAGAGAGGTCTCGGTCTTGGTGTGGCATCTTACTGCTGAGTTATGGTTGGAATCAGTTCTTAAAACAACAGCTCCTGTATTCAAAATCTGTAAGAATACACACAATTAACACATATAACAAAAAAATAAAAAATAAAAAAACATGATGCAAAATAATATAAAAAATAGGCTATGCTATATTACATTATAAACAGTGGCTCAATTTGACTGTTGCACTGAAAAGAAGGGGAACTCCTCTATTTTGTTATTTCATTGGAAAAGTACGATAGTGGAAACTAAAAAAAAAAAAGAGCTTTTACTTTTTCAGTAGACAAGGGGCAGTTCTACAAATGTATGTGTTAAGATGTATAAACATTGTTTAAAAAGTGCGGTAAAAGTGTATAGTAAAAGTATTTAATTTACAAAACATTACACAACATCAAATAAAATATTGAATTTAACTCTAAAAACGAATCCTTACTCGGGAGATGAAAATACCCATAAAACACATTGTTTGTAGCCTTAAATCTAAAGTCATTGAGACACTGCTCAATCTGTCACACAAATAATTTAAAGCTCCAATACGCCTCTCCATTGTTTCTGTGCCTCTAATCATGCTGCATGCTTCTCAAGTAGTGTGCTTGTTAAAAAGCTATAAATTTGGTGGAAAATAAATTTTAATGGCAGAGAAAACAAAATCATGACCGTAAAAGTGCCAATACTCTGTTCAGCACAATATATGTGTCTCTGGCCGGCCATCAGGGTGGCAATTATTGAAAAGACACTCAGAGATGCAGTTAGTACATGGCAGCGGTGTCAGCGGACAGGATTCAACAAACATAGATCAGGGAAAGGTGCTGATAGCCTATGGTTTAGTGACAACAGACACACAGCAGTGCTCGTGTAGGACCAGCACTTCATCTTAGTTCATATCCAAACTCCACTGGGCCTGCGCCCGTTATGGCCCTCCAGGGACAAATAGGGCCAGATTACAGCGATCACTCCACACATCGAACTAAGCATTGAGCTAAAACAGGCTTAAAGACAGTGGCTATGCATTGTGTGCTATTACCATAAGAAGGAGCAGGCTCAGTAGTCGTTTGTCTTCAGTGCAAAGAATAAGAAAACAGGCTACAAAAAGAAATAAATTATACAAATTAAATTTAATTTTACAATTATACAATTCCCATGGATATTTTTTTTTGGCTTGTGCACTGCGCAACTTTTTTGGGAGGAGGATCCGTCACCTGCCTATCCCCATGGACAATGTTCCCCCTAATTTTTCATGTGTCTGAGCAAACACACACTGACATGTCTGCCTGGGAAAAAGAATTTGATGTGATGCGCACCTTAGAGGGAAGATTGCCCATTCAGATGTTAATGCTTTGACTGGAATGGTCCATGGTATGACATTAATCTAGCATTAATTATGGGTGTTTCTATTGCTCAAAAATATTCTCTCATGTCTCTCCGTAGATCTGAACTGTAATGTAGCCTATAGTTGTCTCCCTTGAGATTAGATAGGCTTAATCTTTACCATGGAACAATAGACAAAGCAATAACATCACCATGGAGAAAAGCAGGTAATGGACTTAATCACTTAAATAAATGAATAAATATCGAATTTTATTTATTTACCTTATGGTCTCCCATGCACACATTGGGACCCACTGTGTTATAGACCAAGCTGTCCTCACTGTCCTCCTTCTGAAAGGATATTTGAAGTTAAGTATGTGCTTAAATATAGAAAATACTGTATAAAAAGGGCAATAAGTACTGAGAGTTGGACTGACTGAGTGTAGGAGGAGGTCCTGGACACTGTGGGACATGAGAATGCGATCACACCAGGCTGGACAGCGTGTGTTCATGTACTGGGTTGGTTTAGTGTAGTCTTCACTGTAGGGATAGCTGAGAGACAGAGGAAATCCCATGTATTAGAATAAATGTAATGAACATCAAAAACAAAAGTAAAATAAAATATGTATGGCATAACTTGTTTATTCAATGTTTGATCTGCAGTGATTTATTATGTATATAATCACTGCAACTGAAATATTTTCCTCCATGTGTAATCATAAATATCTTTTGGCATTCCACATTTTGCTGTCTAAATGAAACTAAATTCCTCTTCATTTTATTAACATGGTCAGATTTGTTTACTCAGGGCAAGACATGTATTTTTACCTTGGTGGAAACTTGATATCTTCTTCCCTTATAACATCATGAAATGCTGAAACCTCTTTGTCATATTTTAAAAGCTGTGAAAGAAAAATGCATGGGTTACTAGAGTTAGATGTGAATGTGAGGTTACTGTCTATTGTTTTTCCCTTTGTGGTTATTTCACTTGATTCATACTAATTATTGAACATTCTTATCAAATGACTGTAGTTCTCTGATCATATCAAGCACATCAGAATGTCCTTGGGTGTACTGGGCGGACACATGACCCAGTTTGGAGAACAGAAAGAGAAAATAATAAATATTATTGTCTTACCGCGCGGCCATTGTCCTCTCTGAAAACTGCTTGATGTAGATAGGTAAACAATTTCTCCTCAATGTGAAGTAATACCTGCAGGTCAAATGATCATTAATTAAAGTAGGAAAGGCATGACACTAAACCAGTTAACGAAAGTAATTTAATAGTTTAATCATTAAACATAATATAATAAAGTTACCTTATGGTCATTATCATTCTCTTCACAAATGATCTTCTCGACTTCATTACTGCTGTCCTTCTTTACAGTTTGGACCTTGGCTGATGTGGACAGATGCTGTGCACAAAAATCAGATTTACTTTTAAAAATGAATGAAGCTTTATTAAGTGATACTGAAATAAAATTCTAATCATACCTGCACGAGACTGAGTGCATCGAGACGGAAGTTAAAATCTCCAAAAAGGAAAAAAGGCACGGGAGTGTGCTGATTGTCTGATATCCTGTAAAAGATAAATAAGCAACTTTATTTTTGCAAAACATGTGTTATTTAGGTCAAACACATGGAGCATGATCACTTCTGAATGCAAAAATTCATTTCAAATGCATACAGACATGCTAAATACCTGGACAATAATCCTAAATTCTTCATACATAACATTTTCCATGCATTTTCATATCTAACCTGTTAATGACATATCGGAGGGCGTTTTTGCGGTTTGCAGAGTAAACAGAGGGACTTGAGGTGCAGGCAATCAGGTTAGAGGCATCATGGAAGAGGTGGATGTTCACCAGGTCCAAGCCCCTGTTACAAATACATAGTTATTCATTCATGCACATTACAATAGGTGACATTGCAGTATCTGTTTACTATTGCTACTGCCTGTAGTCTGTACACACACACACAGACACGGACACACACACACACACACACACACACAGACAATAGTGGCAGGATGACAGGCAAAAACAGGAAATCAGGTGATAAGAGTCTGTGATACAGAGGCTGTACACAGACATTAGTCTTCTGTCACACTTTTGCCGTGACAGATTTGGTCTTTTTTAGGATGTCACTGGAAAATACTTAATGTGAAACTAACTAATCTGTTGACTGATCTGCTAATTTACATCAGACTGGGGGTCTCTCTATAATTAAGGCCCCAAAAGATAATGAAAAAAATCTTAGGTTAAATCTTCGTAAGTATGGTTGGTGTTATCCTAAAGCCTCTGAAAACTAAAGGTTAAAGCATAATCGCTCTAGGGAAAAAAAAAACATTAATATATTCCAGAAACAAAAATATATTCCTCCAGTATACTGTGCTTTTGCCTACTTCTCCCATATGATTTACCCAGAGTAACCGAATGACACAGTGCACCATTTAATCCTGTTGTCCATCTAAACCATTAACTTCTATCAAAAGTTATTATTTATCAAATTCAAGTGCTTCTAAAATCCACAAAATGAGTTTTGGTGTGTGTGTGTGTGTGTGTGTGTGTGTGCGTGCGTGCGTGCGTGCGTGCGTGTGTGTGTGTGTGGTAAGGGGGGCTACATACTGGTTGTGTATAATCCAGCGTGTCCTCATGAAGCCTTTTCTGGACCATTTAAACTGCAACACAGACGGATGAGTCACTAAACAGCAGTGAGCTTTGAGAGGCCAAACTGATAATTATTGATCCTTTCACATAATTTGTCTCATCTCCCTGTCAGAGGCGGCAGACAGCTCTGTGCCCCAGAAGACTCATTTGTCCCCACTTCGCCCCTTGGTCCCAGAGTACCCCTCCCATTGCTGGCGTACACACTACCAACAAACAAATCAATGCATGCACAAACTCACTGTCATCTGTATATACTTACGTCAGGCCAGAAATTCTTTGGGAATTTTTCTTTTTCCACAGTGGCGACGCAATCCAGAGTGTCCATGTACTTGTTCTGCCCCAAGACAGGTCTAAAATCCTTCACTGTGAGAGGCAGAAGAGGGAAAGGGGAGGTGAGAGCTGTGACATGTAAAAGAGTGAGAAAACATGCAAAAAGCAATCAATAAACTGGTGTTAACCTCATCAGAGCGGCATACGCAATGAGAGGATCTATAACAGAGACATTAGGCGTGCCGAGGCAGACAGCAGCACAGACACTGGCAGCTCCACTTCTTTATGGTTCTTCCATAAGTGTTTGTGAGCAGCTTTTTCACGGATAACGTGATCGGACTTATGCAGCAGAGTCTAAGGATTAAACTCTTAACTGTTCCCTTTCAGTTTAGGCAACCAGGGCTTATACTACAATAATAGTAAGTTCAAAGTTTGATCAAGGGAAATACGCAGCAATGTTTAAAGAAAAATGAAATAAAGAATTGTTCAAGAAATGTTTAGGTTTTAAATTATGCTTTATACCTTTCTCTTTTTTCATTTAAAATCATTCAAGCCAAAAAGACATTCATTCATGACAAACATTGCCATTGCTGACAGATATAGACATTTTATGGGAAAAAGTCTTACCATTAAAATCATATTGTAAGATGTTTTTCAGTGTCTTGTGGATGAAATACATGCTGCCCAAAGCCTGCAACCAGAAAGCAGACAATGCAATACAATAATAAATATGTAAATTTAATTAAAACAATAAAAGATTTCACAATCGCAAAACCTGTAACTGTAACTAAAACTGTAACTGCTGAAATTAAGGTCAGATGCAAGATGCAGACTCAATTATATATATATATATATAAAATACATATATATATATATATAAAATACATATATATATATATATATATATATATATAAACACACACACAAAAGTCTATACACACTGAGCACATAACACACACTCTCTCCACACACTTCAGCACCAAATCATCCCTGACAAGGCCTGACATTTTTTAATGTACTAACTGCCTGCTCCACTGATCTGATTAATCATTCCTCTTGAGATCAATAAAGACAGAAAATGAAAACAATTTAAAAGGTATTAAGCAGTGGGCCTGCTGTCTGCCAATGCTGCCTGAGCGAACGGGGGCACAAGAAAAATCAGCGGGTGCAGAGAGGGGCGAAGGGTGTGACCGTCCCACACAAACATG